>QFDT01009912.1:0-16851 GCA_003315915.1 Macrolepiota dolichaula | reverse complement strand
GGCGCCTCCGCCTCCGAATCTTGTACTGCCGACTTGGGAAGATACATTTCACATGCCGCCGAGGAGTGCGATCCCCCCATCCTCCCAATCATCGTCTGTCGCAATCTCGCCAAGCGACGATCGGACTGCAGGCGGAAAGTTGTTGGGACGTGCGATGGGTTTTGTCAGCGGCGTGCTATTTTCGAAGGACGGCATGGCTTCAACAAGTACGGATAACAAGGCCAAGCTGGGAAGTGGTGCTGGTGTTGGTGCTAGTGGTGAAGATCATCACGAGGAGCAACTTAGTGCCGCAGAGAGGGAGCGAAAGGAAAGGTTCTTACGTTTTGGGATGGAGCTCCCTCGGGCATTGGATATTGTTGAGCCTCCTGTCGAAGATCCGGTAACATCTCGATCGAAGATCTCTTCCTCACCGCAGAGAACCACAGGTCAGGTCATTAGGCAAGTTGCGGAGCGCTATATGGCGATGGATGCCGATAAGGACAAAGGCAATGTTCTTGGACAGGGGGGTGAACACGGACGTGTGCGTGATGTGCTTCGTGGGTGCAGGCGTGTAGTCGTTATTGGAGTGCATGGCTGGTTCCCTGGTAGGTTACCCATTCTCATATGGTGTGCCTTGAGCCTTAATTAGTTGTTCATATGTCAAGGAGCTGTCGTTCGAACCGTCTTGGGTGAGGTGAGTGGATAAGCGGGTGATAGGTGGTTCGGACTGGACAGGGTCATACTAATCGCTCGCACTTTTTTCTCTCCCTTTGGTCAGCCGACGGGAACTAGCGGCAAGTTTGTTGACATGATGGTCCAAGCTTTGGAGAACTTCCAAGGGGAACATTCTGTATCTTTGGAGAAAATCACTCGAATTCCGCTCGAAGGAGAAGGAACCATCGAGCGCCGCGTTGAAAGGTGGGTCATCCCACATTACCGTCTAGCGGAGTTTTTGAAGTTTTTATTTGTTCAGATTGTACAGTAATTTGATTGCAAATTCTGAGTGGATGGATGATGTGCATGCTGCTGATGCGATTTTTATCGCTACGCATTCACAAGGCTCAGTAGTCTCGACGCATCTACTGAACCGCCTCATCATTGACGGGCATATCCATACATCAACGGACAGCCAAGTCCCCACACCAGCAACATCACTCCCTGGCACAGCAGGTATGTCGGTCGCATCTGCGCCGAAACCTCAACGCGTCTGTTGCCTAGCGCTGTGTGGAATACACCTTGGCCCATTACGTTACTTGAGCAGCAGCACCTTCTTTCAACCGTACCTTCAGGTTTGTAGTTATACACTGTGATTCTGACCCATGTGATTGGAAACTGATCATCAGTTCTTGTTCCATGATACAGTACTTTGAATCTAGCGCCGCCCGAGAGCTGTTCGAGTTTCAGGTTTGTAGTTGATGCCGCTGGAAGGATCATCATACTGACGGTCCCCTAGAACACCGACAGTGCCGTATCTAAATCATATGTCAGTGCTCTCCGCCATGTCTTGAATAACGGAGTAAGTGGTTCCAACCTTACCCCCACTGAGATGAGATCGAGGCTCAGCTCTCTTTTTATGTCCTTATGTTTTCATTCAGGTCAAGATGGTTTACGTAGCATCACTCAATGACCAAGTTGTACCCATCTATTCCGGCTTATTCACTGCCGTCTCACATCCGCTGATTCTACGAGCCTTGTACATCGATGGTGATGCATATCAGTATGTCTTTTTTTAACCAGATCCAGGTGCTTTTGTCGCAAATCTGATGTTGTGTTCGGGAGCTCTTCGGATTTCTTGTCGAAGCTATTGGTTCTACTGCTTCGCATCTTGAATTCGGGGATCAGCGATAGTGGGTTACTGGCCCATCTATCAGAAGCTACGGCAGGTTCTCTAAATGGCGTTGGTCATTCCACCGCTTATGAAGAAATTGCCACATACGCGTATGTCCACCCCTACCGTGTTCCGTCATCATTCCGCTGATGATACCAAATATATCTCTTGACTCGGACCATCTTGGATGTCAGTCTGGCTGTCAAATACCTCTTCTCGACAAATGATGGGCACGCGGATCATGCAGAGGCCGCTTTGGAGTCGTTCAACGCCAGCCACGAACAAAATGATTATGAGGTAGGATCGCTCCGCCACTATGGGATTCACCTACTAACGAGCGGAATTGCATGGACATCACAGATCCCGTGGGCGCTGCGGGATGTCATTGCAGATGAGCGCGTCACGTACTTCTTTGCGAAGGAAATTGCTGAACTACGTGACGCATTTCGGGATTGGCATCCGAAAACAACGATACTAAGAGACCTCAAGCGCAAGCTACAGCCAATTCAGCGACTACCATCGACATTTTCGTCTCAAAGCTCCACGGGTAACACAAGTAAACTTTAGATGGATGGTTCATTTGCCTTAGATCTCTCGGCATTAGTTCTTATCACATTCAGACAATGGATTTATTTCAGACTCAACGGGCAATGCAGAGTATAATTGTACATTAATTACACCATTGAACTCATTAATTTCCTTTGTAATGAATGAAGGCTTCATAAACACTTTGAAAATAGGTTCATATCGATAAGATGGAGGGCACAAGACGTCCTAAATTCTATATTCAGCCCCGCAATCGCCAACAGTGGTGATCATCCTCCTGCTGTTGGAAAGAGCAAGAACGTCTTCAATATCTGTGCGGTCTTGCGGAGTCAGTCGGAAGTTAAAAACCCTGGCGTTGTCGGCAAAGTGCTCAGTAATTCCGAGCCGCGCGCCTGAACACGTTCGGTTTGCTACGTCAGCATCCAATCCCCACAGGATACGTTGCCAACACATGCGTACCAATCAGTACACTGCCCACAAATGGATGGTCAAGGACCCAGCGCGTAGCGACATTGGCTATGCTCAATCCCTCATGTCGGTCACCAATTGCCCGCAAAACTCTCAGAAGGCTTTGGAATAGCTCCCACGTCCCCCATGATATCAAAATCACATCGAGATACTGGGAAAACTGAGTTGAGAAGAGAGAGCGGGCGGCTGATGATCAAAAGCGGCATTTGGGTGCCATACCTTGCGTTGAGACGGTGTTAGGGTATTCTCCTCACTGTAGGGGTCAGGGAGAGGCTGGCCGAGCCATTGGTCGGTCAAGAAATTCCCGCACTACAAATGCAGGGTCATGGGGATGCGACTGGGGATCACATATGAACAACAACATACAAGAGTACCATAGGTGAGAAGCTTGAGGCCGTGCTTCATGCACACGTCGCCCATTCCATGGAGTGGACGTGTGTCAATGATCGAAAACTGTTGTGAACAATCAGTCGCGTAGCCACCAGTTGGAGCTAGCGGAATTTGAATTCCTGCCCCCACCTGAACCTGATTGGAAACAATAGCTCCTGGCCCGAGCTGAGTGCAGATTTCGTCCGTTCTCTTGGCGTCAAAGTTGCAAAGACCAATGTTGGCGATGTAGCCTTCCATCTGCAGGGCTCGTAAATGCAAAAGTGCATCCAGGTACCCTTTGTCATTATAGTTTTGCCAGTGGAACTGTCATTGTAGGCGTCAGCGTGGAACGTGTGCGAATACATCCGGTGGTTCCAAACCTGAAGGAGATCAATTCGAGTCGTTTGAAGATCTCTCAACCGAGATTTCACAGCTTCCAACACGACTTCACGTGTTGGTACGCATTTGTGGAAGACACACCACTTTGTTGCAATGAATAGTTGGGTGGGATCTGGGAGTTCGTGACGGAATTGGCCCTACGAAACTATCAATAAGACTACGAATAGGCTTTTGTTGCAAAAACCGCATACCATTATATTCTCGGCTGAACCATAGTGGTCGGCTATTAGGCAGAATATCAGTTAGGTGGAACTCGCGCGGCGCTACCATATGGGGTGACACATACCCTTTATACCGATGATTAAGGGGTGAGGTACAGTAGTGTGAGAAACATACAGTACAGCGACATTCTCGAAAATTGCTCACCATGTCTATGGCGAATATCAGCTATGGCCTAAGAACAGACGTATTGTGAAACATATCATACCAAAGTAACAGTAACCGTTGTCGACGAGTCTCTTCATGCTGTTCTTGATGTCATCTATGTCAGCAGAGCCCCAGGCTGAGGAGGAGAGTTGCCACAGGCCCGTCCATATACGGGGTATACGGACGGGTCCCATACGAGAAAATTCACGAGGAGGGGGAAAAGAGGACATATTCGTTGAGGATTGGGCATTCTGGAATTGGATGAGCGTAAACTTTATAGGCATCCGGCAATCTTGTTTGTGACCGTAGGCTAATTGACAATGGGCCAACCAGTTTGGACCGCAGAGGCAGAGCGTGCGTCAAGCTAGGGAGAACCAACCCAAGTTCAATCAGGGTTGTCCCGAACTCCAATTTAGTAAAACACCGAAGACAGATCTGGATCTGTGATGGCCCCTGATGCCTTCATGATTCTTCGGGTGGAGGCTATAAAACCCGCTGGCTCACCATACTTTCCCTCATCGTATTTCGCCTCTCTCATCCACATTATATCCCAACATGCCTGTACCTGATTCAATCTCCCTTCCTGGCCGCGCTCTTGGACACGTGTAAGGACAAACCTGTTTGTCTATCCGTGCCAGGCTCACCTCTACCTCTCCAGGAACCTCATGCTCGACACTTTCATTGCGAATGCTAGCGTGGAAGAGTGAGTTATTCTTGACCACAACAACGTACATTGTTGACGGGGGTATGTTAGTCTGCGCGCTATCACGCGTAACCTATTGGCCACTAGCCCCAGTTCCTTGACGCAGAGTTATAAAGTCTGTGCCCGCAATCGACTCTGTAGAGCCGACAATAGTGCCGAGCTTTTGTCTGCCAACCTTTTTCAGCAGCGGGAGGACGCTGATTATGCCCCAACATCTGCCCTGTCTGAACTACTTTCTCGAACGAGAAAGCTTTATGGCGTTGGATTAGGCTCTTCAAGCTTGCCCCTCCTAACAGCGATCGTGCGTGCCACCATTGGCATCCGGTGGCGAGAGCGAGGGGATGTTATGACCTTGCTTGCTGTGGTTGATAACGATATCAGCCAGGCAGTACAGGTGTGTCACATTTCCAGTTTAGTGTGTTGTTGGTTCGGCTAACCCACGCTTGTCAGAGTACCAAAGAGGAGATTGCAAGCGGACTTGTGGAGGATGTCTCCCTGGTTCGTGACGCTGCAGAGAAGCTCAAGCGTGCTCTGACAGAAAGTCGGAAGGACGTGGAGACGTGGAATGGCAAGTTCCCATTTGGAAGAGCAGAAGTTACCCTGCAGTGTTGGAAGCTATAATTTATTTTTGAGTTTCGGAACTTACATAGTTTGTTGGATTTCACTGACGGCGCCCAATTTTTACCACGTCGCGCGAGTTGTTCGGATCTATATCGATAAATAACTGAGTTGCTGCTATGTCACATATTTGAATGATACCTGAAATGCACGCATAAATTGTTATGTCGCGATAGGTGACGAGACTTAAATTTGGTTGATCTGCGATCAACTGGAACAGTCGTCAGCTTCACGTGGTATTTAGGTCACCGACGGAGTCTACCCCTCTAACGATGAAATGAATCTCGATCATTTTCTGTCTTGCAGGTTCGGTAAGTTCTCGCTTTCGACATAAAGAGTCAGACTACAACAATCCCTCAGACAATGAATCATATCCACGAGACAGGAACAAGTACGTCACACAGAAACCGTTCCATCCACAGATTGAGGCGGCCGGTGAGTCAGACACGATCACCACTGGATTGCCCTGAACCGGCACAACGTTAACTTGGGCATGACTATTGGTAGGTTTTCCCAGGTTGGCAAGCTAAATTAAAGTTCATCAGAACAGTTTTGAACAAGAGTAGTCAAGGCTTCGCGTGAGTCATTTTATCTTTCGTGTAAAGCACGCTCCTCTCTCTGGATGTGTGGATTGAATACTGCCAAACCAGTGGTTCGTTTAGTCACGGCATCCTTCCCAGTCACCGTCTCAAGGCACCCTGAGGCACCCACCCGGTATTCAAATCAAGTCGGCTTTTCCGATCGAAACTGGAGAGATGTTCGGGAGACAACAGCCTAGAGTAGCCTAGAGTCTTAGAAAAACCTGGTAATGGTTTTCACTTTTAGTTACCGAATCATATAGCACGACCTTGTTCTACGGTTGCTAGGCGTGCCGAAAAGTTGCATAGTAATTGGTCAAAAGGGATCTTTGCAACGTGGTTCTGACAGCTTTGGTAGACCGGATCCATTTCAAATGACATAGTACTCCACGTCTCTCCAGTATGGGCAATCCCTGCCCGGCTCACTGTTATTTACGCTTGTTTAAGAATTACACAAGGACACTGTGTTTTATCCCCCCGAGGAGTAGACAGGGATATAGACCGCGGGTCACACTCGTGAAGAGATTTATTCGTTAGCAGTGTGGGCATGGAAACAATGGGACATAGGAAAGTTGGACCTGCCAAGACCTAGAAGTTACACAATTGGAACCTTTAAAATGCCGGAAGCACACATGGAAGCTAGAGTGACGACCCATTGAACTATAGGTAGGTCCTGGAAGACTTCAGGAACCGACTCCATAATTGAATACTTATTGAGCCAACCATCCCATCCTCCATTCGCTTGGACTAGACCTGGGCACCAGTCCACACAAATCTACGAGTTTTTGCTTGGTTCGATGGTTGATTATGGTGTCTCCGCCACGTGGAAACCGCCGGAGATTGCGGCAAGGATTGGCAGGGTTTGGTAGAGTGCGAAAATCAGTCGGCTGACTATCCGTGGTCATCAATACATGAGTAATCAACAACGTTTTGCTGTGAGAAAGGTTGGCTTATATATGTACCGTCACTAGGCATGTTCTACCTCTCTGCTTCCCCACTCCCTGAGCCGCTAGATGACGACATCTCCGTCTACCAGCAATACCGTGAATGAAGGTGAAAAGGATCTCGTCCGCGTCCCTACTGCTGCATCAATGGGCGTCCTACAACCCAATGAGCATCCTCAGTCCCTGCCGACCTGGAGAAAGTGGTTTATCGTAATTGTAATCAGCACATCTTCGTTGTGCGTTACCTGTGCCTCGTCATTGGTAAGATCGAATTGGATGCATGCCTATCTGTCTCTAGCTCAGTAATATGTAGGCCGCATTTGCTGAGAAAGGAGTATCTACGGAGTTTCATGTGGGACACACAGTTTCCATACTTTCCATCAGCCTATTTGTTGAAGGGTTGGGGCTTGGACCACTAATTGTTGGACCACTGTCAGAAGTCTACGGCCGAAACCCAATCTATCGAATATCTTATAGTTTATTTTTTGCTTTCACGTGGCCTGTTGCCTTTGCTCCAAACATTGGTGAGAACTACTAATACACTATCGCTGGTTGCATCATTGTTGACGTTATGTAATATGACTATGACAGCCACCTTTCTTATCTTCCGTTTTATCACAGGGTTTTGTGGGTCTGCTTTTTTGAGCGTTGCAGGGGGTAGTGTCAGCGATTTGTTCTCGGATGCGACCGTGACAAAGTATGAGGTGTTATAATCATCAGGAGGCCCAGATACTCACCCGGCGTGATAAGCCCTATGGCTTTCTACACTGTCAGCCCATTCCTGGGTCCGGTAATTGGGCCCTTCCTCGCAGGGTAAGCTATGTCTCGGAACTTGATTAATTAATTTTGTCTTTTTGACGGAAGGGGACATTAGATTCATCAATCAGGTGATTCAGCTCTCACAATCTTGGAATATGTCTGATGGTGCTCCCAAAAGCATTTGGACTGGCGTTGGACATATTATCTCGTGATAATTTGGTCATTTGGACAAATCATTGCCCTCTTTCTTGTGAGTAAGATGCTCAGGCTAGCTGGTTCGCTATTATAGATGGAAGAAAAATAGGTTGTTCCAGAAACCTATGTTCCAGTGTTGCAAAGGGCAAAAGTTCGACAGTACGTTTGGATCCCTGCCATAGCGAGGTCTTATCAGTCGTCCTCTTTAGGCTCCAGTTATCCGAGGATGCTGGAGAACGCAAAACGGAGCATGATGGGGTTGGGATATTGAAAGCGATTATGACCAGCTGCTACACGCCCTTCAGTAAGTCGGGATATTGGTCAGTGCGAGTCACTACTCATATAATAGAGCTTCTACTTCTGGATCGGATGGCGCTTCTCCTTGATGTGTGGTGTGTGCACTCCGAGCAGTATTCCGCGAAAACAGTAGTATCTGAGTTTTCCTTCCAGGACCTCACTTGTTCTTGGGATACTGTATCTGGCATTTCAAGCATATCCAATTATTTTCCAGGGCGGGCATGGATTTAATCTTCAGGATACTGGCCTTGGATTCCTCGGAATAGGCCTAGGAATGATCCTCGGCGTGGCAACACAACCTTACTGGAATAGGTTCTCCCCAACTTTATCCTGACCATAAGTCAAAGCTAACTCTTTGGGACAAGATTCTACAAAAGGACATCTCTAGAAAATGGCGGAGTATTGCCACCGGAGGCCCGGCTCTACATGGGACAAGTCGGTGCAATTTGTGTACCTGTCGGTAAGTCAATCTCTTAGCAGCGCCCGATAACGAATGTAGCTCTTCAACCTATTCCAGGTCTGTTTTGGCTGGCCTTCACAACGTACCCCGCGGTCCCCTGGATCGTTCCAATACTAGCATCGATCCCCTTTGGGTGTGGGATCTATTTTGTGTTTACCTCGACGTTCACCTATCTTGTTACGACATATCGGCCCATCGCGGCGTCCGCTATGGCTGCCAATAGTGCCATGAGGTCTAATTTCGCTGCTGCGTTTCCATTATTTGCGGGAGCAATGTATGATAAACTGGGAACAGTAGGTGCAACCGCCCTTTTGGCCGGTTTAACAACCCTTATGGCACCTTTACCGTGAGTTTCAATTCACCTGATGATGGTTTATCTAATTAAGACGATGGCAGTTTTGTCTTCACAAGGATCGGGCCTCGCTTACGCCGTCAATCACGATTCGCCGTTTCAACCTAACGAAAATACTATACATGAGCTAAAAGGGCCCAAAAGAATGTTGTTCGTTCTATCTAGATATCAACAATAGACATCACATAAACGCTGGGTTATGGCCTGTGTGATCAATCAACGAACGTTGATGCTCATAATACTTTCAAGCCGTCAAGGTGGTAGTTTTCGTCTCTGTGTCCTGTAACCACCAAGTAACACATGTCGTCGTCCCACCATCAGAAGCATTGGTGGTAAAGTCATCCTGTGAAACGGATTGCAAGTGAGTCAGGTGCGCTTGACGATAAGTTGTTCGGGATCACCACAGTTGTAGTGGTCATGGGTGGGGAGAAAGTGGTTGTTGTCATTGGCGGAATTGCTTGAGCCATGAGGCAGACTGATGATAAGAGTAGTAAGAGTTCGAGCTGCATGATCTGAGGATTTGGAAAGGAATACCAATAGAATTACCCACCAATGGCGACTTTATGTGCTTCAGATGCAGTGCCAGAAACCCCGAGATCACTTTTCAAATACACCGATGGCAGATGGCTATATTTGACATATTCCCAAGGGAAGGTCATTGAATGCTCAGCGGGCTTTGGTTGAGCTACCGTGCCTGAGGATGAGCTCCGATCTATCAACACATTGTTAGCCAAGAGAATTTTATGTCGGACCCCCCCAAACAATCAGAGCCGTCATTTATTCGATACACGGGATTTCATGACCTACAGAGATTGATTGAAAATTGACGGCTTCATTGAAGATTGGGTACGACACGCCAGGTACGGTTAAGCCCTACACCTCTCTGATATCAAACATCTGACTGCCGTTTGATGAGCTGGTGGATAGAACCCTAAGAACTTCGGCGTGGAACCTGTCTGAGGCCTCTCGGCAGTGCCGTAGTCTATATGTGGTCCGGATGACATAGCGAGTTATCTTGGATGAGATACTGGGTCAGACCGTTAGCACTTGGCTGCGAGATGACCAACTTCCGGCGATTGTCATTTGTCAAGATACAAAGCTTACTCTCACGGACCAAGTGACTTCATTCTTAGGTTGATATGATGGCGGCAATGCGTCCGTCCTTCCCTTCAATGGATCGCTCAAAGTATCTACGCTAGAAGACAATATTTAGCAGTGACAAGTTTCAGGTCTTTCATGAAGAATGAAATCTCATCTCCGATCAACGGCACGAATATCTTGATTATCTACCGAGACTTGGGTCGAGAAGCGCGAGGGGCGGCACGTTCGTCAGGAAGGTGTGGACCATCTCCATTACGTTAACCAAAAACCTCATTCGAGATATGACAATTACGAGTCATCTTCATTACAGCTCTTTTGGTCCTCCGCCGTCGGACGCTAAGAACCCTCAGGCGAACGCTCGACTGACATAAATCACTTACGGTATATGATATCTGATCGGTCCTCTGGGAAGGTTGGGCGCCAATGACGGGGGCTGATTGAGGGCTTATTCTGTGGAGCGGTGGAGTCTGATGAGAACTGTTATGAAGTAATTTTGCTGTTAGTCGCCGGCCTCGTTGGTCTTTCACTTTCGGGTTTGAGGGAATGAAAAATTGGGTACTTCCATCATTCCTATAAGGCTCCATGATGTTGATCGGCCTTCGGATTATAACCAGGCTCTGGTGTATATTGTGTAGGTATTTGTTCGAATTAACAATGCCAGACTAGTCCCATGTACTGCCCAGCCGGTTCTGCGTACTCAGGTAACAGATCTCTTCTTCACATAATACAAAGATTGCAGTCATAAAAAATAATAAATCACTAGGCTGTCATTTATATGTACAAGCTGGCAAATCGGTGGAGAGCACGATATACGGCTTTCGTCAAATACGGCGGTGCGGGTGAAGAACCAAGTAAGGTCACAAGCGCTTCTGATGGAGTGCATCTTTTGCCGCATGACATCTCATGTGTAGTGCATTCTGAAAGCAATAATCAGGAAGGGGGCTTGGGGTGTGATACAGGGCGACATACCTCCATACTATATTTACCCTATAGAAAGTTTGAGTCAGTGACGTGCTAGATGTCGACCATACGGATCTGACCAACCTTTCTACCCGAGGGTCCAACCTCAAGGTGTTTCCCAGATATCACTAGTTCGAATTCATCTCGGGCGACATCATGATGGCCCTGACAAGCCAACAATCTTCCCAACTCGTAATCTGCGGAACGTCGACCCGAAGTGAGCTCAAATTATATGGAATGCTGGGCCGTACTAACGGGTGTGATATACGAGGTGGTGGTCTAATTCAATTTTGGGGCCACGCCTCAAAACTAGTCGGAAGGCTTCCTCGGATTCTTTCTCGGCTTGTGCCTTGGGTATTGTCACGATTTCATCTTGATCAAGGACGGCATCAGGATCCTAGAGGTTCATAGTGTGACTCAGGTTCTGTGTTATATATAAGTATAATAGCACTCACTGGATAAGCGACGTAGCGCAAACAAACGCCTTTTAGAAATTGAGCGAGGCAATAATCATCCCAATATCCATGGCCTCCTTCATATTTCTTCGGTTTCGATTTATGGGCATCAAGTTCAGTCAAGATCTTTTCGATTTCAGGTAACATTTTGTCAATGATGACCCCCCGAGGAGCGTGTGCGATCGCGAGGAAAATATAGGCGAGTTCAAGGGCAGGGAGGGCGAGTCGGTTTCCTTGTTGAGAGAACTTGCGAGCTTTTCGGGCCACGTATTTCTGCATAGGGCTGAACTCAGAATTGGGGCATACATCAGGGTAAGCAGCACCAGCAAACCTCAAGAGGAATCGATTTCCCTGCTATCTTTTGTCTTAAATCGGGTACCTTCCCCAACAACTTCGCAGCTTCATTCTTCTGAGTTTCATCACCCAACTCAAGCAAACAAACGGCCATTCCATAGGTGTAGATAGCTTTGGACCACTAAAAAAATGCAATTACTGCCAACGGCGGATACAGGAGATAGACGTACTGTCGCCTCAATCCTTAGATCTGTCCAGCACTTCAGACTGGCGGGTATATCCCACAAAGCAAGATTAGCGATAGCAATTTCCCAAAAGGATATATGGTGCAGGTTGCGGTATTGTGTTTGAGACTCCATTGCCTTTGTGTAATAACAAACCGCCTTGGCAGGTTGCGATTGGCATAAAGCGAGGCGACCGGCGCCAAATAAGAAGAAGACACCTGCGTGGTTTTAGCGGACTAACGGACTGTAAAAAGGAGTAATATACCGTTGGGGTATCGCTGAAGATTCCACCTGAGGATCTTTGCGGCGATTGTGATATCAATACCATCAAAGGTAAAACTTGAAAGAACGAGGTGAAAAATAAGCAATGTCATGTCACAAAGGGTTCGTCGAACGCCTTCGTCCTCTAAACATATATTGAGTATCGGAATCCTGGGTTTGGTGTTTTGGCATAACGTACTAGCAACAATTTCAGGTTCATCCTTATCGTGTGTCCACCCTCCGGCTTTCATCAGAGTCTCGAGCCCCAGCTTCCGATCTCCGTGGTACCCGAACAATTCGACGAGTGTCATGAGCTTCCCAGGCATCAGACTGAGGATGATATGACTAATACCAACACCAAGGTAAACACCAGAACGGAAATGGGGATCGATCGTCTTGTCAATTGGGCCTTCACCGCGTGCTACGGCTTCACCATCTACTGCATCGAGGAATTGACCCAACTGTCGGTACACCCCAATTGTTGTCCGCATGTTCAGTCTGTGTCACAAGGCTGTCTGGATAAACACGTTCATTCACTGTCAAGTGATACGCACGCTTCTTTGATGAAGGCTAGCCAATCACCAGAATAGAGGATCCCAAGTAGAGACTGGGGGTTGGTCAACTCAGTATGAGAATGGCATGAAAGGGGATTCCCACCTTCTCGAAAAGGCTCTCGGCATAGACGAGCTCCGCATGTCTCTCCACTGTGGTCATACTTCTGATATGACTAAGGCCAGAACTGAGTTGGGAGACGACGTATCCGGCTATACGAGAACCAAGGAAGGCCTGTTTCTTGCGGTGCTGGCTGGCGATATGGTTGCCATGTTTCGTGTGCTGTATACCAGCGAGGAGATCCTGGGGAAAGAATTCGCGTCCAACAATATGCCAGGGACAGAAATCTGACACTTACATCGTCCTCGTATGACATTAATCCCTTCACACACTGTATGAGTCCGAAACCCGTGGCAAAATATAGGCGCTCCCTTAACGCAGAGGTTGAAAAGCTTGAACAGACAACGAGAGGAACAATAGCTCACTTGGTCTCATCCATCTTATGACAATAATCCTCCGATTCGAGCATATGAGACGACAGGAATATCTCCAATGCATAGCTAACACCTGGCAAATCGTCTAGAGCTTCTTCCGGTTTATATGGCCGCTTGATGTCAGGAGGGTCGTCAAGTCTGTAATTGGACTTCCAGGGCAAGTTTGTGTCACCGGTAGGCGAGGTATTCGAGGTTGACGGAGTAGTGATATCGCGGTCGACCCCATTTGTGACAAGAGAAGAATTAGTAGAAGGCGAGGCGGAAGTGGTATCTTGATTGTTGGTAGATGATGTATCTAGAGGAACAGAAGCTGAGAGCATTGTGAAACTGGAGCGCTGAAAGAGTGACTGGAGGAGAGATAAGGAATGACACCGTTGTCACCAGTGCGGGGAAACGTGGTCAGCAACTGAGAAAAGACACACAGCCGAAGGGGCGGTGCACATTAGTCTCGGCACCACCCTTGTGCTGCCTACTTCTCCGTTCCATGCATATGTGCAAATTTTGCATAAATCCTTGTATATTCACACCGTATACATTGTCGACCCAAGCCCATCCCTGTAATTTTTGATTCGTACTGAGTACTAGTTTGTTTGACACGGGGCCAGCGCTGGTCAAGTATTGACGCTTATTTGTCTATGTTCGCACCAGGGTCATTTGACTGGCGGCTTGCTCCGTTGACCAGTACCTCTTGCTATGGGGAAAATTATTGACAGTGCCCATTAATAGTGACTCCCATGTGACTCGTAGCACACCGAGCAGGCACCTAATAATCGACGCCCAGCGCTGATATCGGAAACCCAACTTCTCAACGTTGTCCATTTGTTTATTTCTGACAACAAGCCAGTTCCCTATGATCATGGTGATGCTCAGGCTATCCCCGTATATGTGAGAGACAGTCGGACAAGCATTCCAGACAGCCTCGGAATACACCAGGCGTAAGCGCGTACCGGTGTTCGGAATTAGTCGATATCAACTAAATGAAATTGATTTCGAGCAGTCGAGTCATTCGAAGGCGTTCAGCTGTTTAATCCTACGGCGCTGGCTAGGCGTGATCGGCACTAATGTGGCAAGCTGAGCCACTGTTGTAAGCTGTGGTTGGAGCTTGTGGTCCCTTTGACGGTGCATGTGTCAGCTACAGGAGGTCTATGGGCATACACGAAAATTATGATTAAAAACTGCTTCGCACCTTCCCACCGGTTACATTAGTGAACCCCGCTTTGATGATGTGAACGGGTGTGAATACGAATATAGGATCATGAGGTGTCAGTCTCTACTGACAGCGCGAGTGATACGGTTGGAATTGTTTGAGTATTGGGAGGCGTATACTCTAGTCTGCATTCTTGGATCATATCGTATGCACCGATGCAGTCGCATCAGTAAGAAGTTATGAATTCTATCCAAAAACTCATCCGTTCACTGTCGATAGCCTTGTCTGTCGGAAAGGGGCTACAATAAATCCGCGAATAGGCACTTGTGGTCAACGTCAGTTCACGATGGTTCCAGTGAAATCGGTAGAAGTATGACTTATGACTTATGGCCGAGGTCTATATCTATTTGAACCGGTCCAAGCTCCCAAGGCGCTGATCAAACACGGGATCATCCATACGGACCATACTACAACAGTACAAATAGAAATACAAGGGATGCAACACAACTTTTGTGAGGAGTTATCGATACAGTCACAGGGATGGACTTCCATTCCTAGTGAAATCACACAACCTCGCCAGCAAGTCATATATAATCGAATAGTAATAACACCGGGGCCCCCTGTTCGCTAGCTGGCATAAAAAAGTATTCAAAGTGAGCCGATTGCGGCATATATACCTGATCCTCTATTATTATCTAGCCGGGCCAATTAAACGCGCGTTATCGCTTGACATGACCTGGTAAGCCCTTACAATCCCACAGCACTAATATCCTCTTATATCCCATGAGGGTCAGATATAGGACGTAAGATCTGGGGTGACTGACATCAAGGGGACCCTTCTAACCAATTCAGCGTACCCCAAGAGCCTAATATCCGCGAGATTGTTATCGACGCCGAACAATGTTATGTCGGGCTCTCCGGTACCGTTTCAAGTAAAAAGAGAACAACCTACCATTGTACATCAGAAGTTCCCGAGCCACACCTTCTCTCGGCCCTTTCACAAGGTTATTTGGAATGCCAGGAAGTCCATCTTATCGTGACCAACCATTTGACCGACACATGCCGCAGGTTTTACCATGCAAAATCGGCAGTCCGCGCCCTCGGTGAACTGATGAGTGGCCGGTGGATGTCTGGACCTCCACGCGGCACGAAAAAGGTTAGATAAATCCCGCGTAAGAGATGGTGGCACTTCGAGCGCAGTACACAAGCTTCTACAGGTTTCATGACCTTTCGCCACAGTCTGTGTTCGGTAAATGACCTGTCGATACGGTATTGAAATGAATAACGATAACCGAGAGGTGGCTGAGAATAACAATTGTTCACATTGTCAGGAGACTAAGGGTATTTCCGAATGAATTCATTCACCATAAGTGACTGCGTTTATCACTAGGCCTATGACGGACAATTATTTAGTGACCGACCCCCCTTAAGTTCTTTGTGAACCCCTGGCAAACCCCTGGCAAACCCCATGCGCCAGTCAGCGAAGGAATTTCATTAAGCCTTCTTCATGCGATGGCTCGGCTCACCCACAAGTTGAGCTGCAAATGAACTGAGTCCTTCACATTGTGATTCACACCACCACGATCCTTCGGGTAGGGGGCGTTGATGTGATGGTTCATGGGTAGTTCGCGATCGTGGTCAAAACTTATGTACACATTAGTCGGGCGAGAGAAAATAGGTACAGGGACCGCACATGCCGAAAACGAAAGGACAGATTACCACGAACAAGTGACCTACTCTAAAAGTTCTAACTCCTGGAAAAGATCATACGAGCTTTCCGCTTGGATTTGACCGGAAGAGGAATGTCGTCAAAGATAACTGGCGAATGGGGTGTTACAGGCAGTGCATCAGATTGTTTCTGAGAACTGTCACCGTCGTGTGAATGAGAAGTTTGCGAACGTGTTAATTGCGCAAGGTTACCCTCTGTCTGGGTGGTGTCAGACTGGATCACTATGCCTGCAGTCGTGGAAGTGGGAGAGGTTGTGTCAGGTTCGACGGCGAGCAGGTGAGCCAACGGATGGATAGTCTGGGCCATAGTCTGGTTATTATACCGTAGACTCAGGTTCGGTGTGGTGGGGGTGGAGGGTGCCATCGAGGAGCGTCTCGAGCTAGTTTGAAGGGACCGCATCTCGTTCTTGAGAGATGCTATCTCATCCCTCATGGATCGCACCTCTGCTATTTCTGATGACTCTGGCTGGCTCATTTTTGCCTCCTTGAGAACACGAATCTGCTCCCTCAACGCCTCCAATTCGGTCCGCATTGCACGCACATGGTCTTGCTCTGGCGGAGTTTCCGTCGTCTTTTGCTCCTTCAACCGGGCTACCTCGGCTTTCATTGACCAGAGCTCTTCATTCAGTCGTAGGATATCGCTCGACTCGGCACGAGTGCGAGATCGGACAGGCGTTTGCGTAAGGGGTGAGGGTGTTGTCGGCGTGTAGATTGGCGACTCCTCCCTGAAAGATTCCGCCGCCCTTGCCTTCCCCTTACTTCGCCCTCTCAGTT
>QFDT01009902.1:0-10643 GCA_003315915.1 Macrolepiota dolichaula | reverse complement strand
ACCCTGAACAACTTTTGCAGGGCGGGCGGGATGGGAAACTTGACGTGCTAGTTGTGAGTGGAGAGGAGGATAAGTTGGTTGGCGCCGAGGGACTGAGGATAGTATATGAAGAAATGGGCTGGAAGAGGTGCAGTTTTAAGCATCTGGATAAGGCAGATCATATCCCCTGGGCGTCGAGCGCCGAAGCGTTCAGAGACGCGGTGTTGGCTTGGGTGAAGGAGAGGTGACGGAGGCATCATGGGTCTAATACTTGATAGCAAATAGCAATTTGAAGACTTGTGATATCTATAATGGACTTCGCAAGAGAGGTTATTGTTGGTTTATTGACATCTATTTGACTGCGCCTTTGATAGCAGAATGCCGAGAATGGATGAAAGTTGATGCATCCTTCTTACGACCCTGACTGGGCTGGCTGCGCTCAAATCATATCCTTCTTATTCTGAAGGTGATGTCCTTCATTGGGATCTGGGACCCTCATTGGCCACGAACCACTTTGACAAGACTGAACATTCTCAAGGTCCACTGCACTTCATGTGCTACATATTGCAACAGTGCAGACAAAAGCTAATCGCAACTCAAACCTAGAGGAAATGCTGAGGCTCTGTTACGAAAGACGTGTTGGGATTTCCATTGGGGTTGGTGCATGGTACCAGCATGTTCTTTCTATTAAGGAATAAATCTTAAAAGAGCACATCAAAAGGGCTTAGAGTTAAGTTCATGTTTGTATTCTCGGCCTCGAGTGTTAATGATCGATGTTCCGGTCTACCGCCTCACGGAAGCTCATGAACGGCGGCTAACGAGGCGTTTCTTCGTCAAGTTTGGTAGAAAAAATGGCATCTACTGTCCGATGTCAGTTTCACTCCGACTAGTGGGGATTCACAGCCTCGAGTGGCAAAATACTTGCTGGATTGAAGTTGGACCGCGATTTGCATGTTGTTTGCCTTCAATCGAACAATTCACATCGCTCCAGCTGTAATTCCGCTGGTAGGGTGGCGGCCGATCCCCAGTCAAGGTTGTCAAATTAGAATGCCCGGCGAAGTCCTATAAGGATCCACAAATTTAGCTATACAGTCACCCTCCAGCTTGTCGGTCTGGCTCTTTCTCGTTGCCTGTCCTTCTGAGCTTCTGGCCTTCTCCAACATCATTCACAGTTCAGTTTCTTTGACTAACATCCACCCTTCCCCTGCGTCCAAATCCAGTCCACGTCTTCTAAGGTGAGCTTGGTCCTCGGAGGTAGAGGCTGTCTGCGCCACGGTTTATTGGAACGACACAACCCTCCGCATAGGATCAACAGGACCAATGCCTGTGTCAACAAAGTTGCAACTGAAAGCCTTGATGCCCCAGCAGAGTGTTGTGATATTGCTCCTGGTCGAGAATTCGCCTGCTATGTCAGACATATGGAGTGATGTACGACAGCACCTAGCATCCCTTGGTGCGAAATTGCAGCTATCGAGTGAGAGCCACGCGGCATCGGTACGTTGACGGCCATCCGAGTTCACGTCCGATTTGCCCGTATAACGTTATTGCCGAAGATGACGACGATTTTGCTGGAGAGCATGTCAATGGAATCTGGACGTCGTACCGGAGCCCTCCCGCGACGCTGCAGTAGTGTTAGCAATGCATTAGGAAGCGTAAAATTCTGCCACAATCCGAGTAACATGATCACGAGTGGGTTAATTGGTCAAAGCATCGACGTAGGCGATGACATACATTTCATCATGGCAGAGCCACTAATCTTCTTTCCACTCTTTAGGTATTATCCTCGGCTCGAATTCCAGGATACCCCTCAACGCAACACCTTGTTGTTGTGGCTGCGAATGCCGTCTACCCGGAGAAAGGCACATGCCCCCAACAAGGCCACCGCAGCCCTCAACGGGCCAGTTGGTGGGACAAGGAAGCACATCGACTGAAGGAGGTAACGCATGCGCTAAGCATTCTCATTACATCCGCCGCTGTCATAGAGTACCAACCCAACCGCTGTTTGGCAGGCCGGTATACGGTGCCATTTGGTCCATCGGCCAAATCAAGACATGGCTGAGCTTACATCGCTTTTTAACGCTGCGGTAAGGGTTGTTGGTTAACTCCCCCAGTTTGGAACACTATGCCCCTGCGTGGGTATCACTCACATTGGTTCCTGTGGTTCGGTAGATGAAAATGCAGAATTTGGTTGAGGGAACGTTGTCGCCACACCCCACGTCCGTTCCCGGAGAGTCGTCGGTGAGCAAGATTACAGTGCGCCTAGCAGTGGCCGAGTCGGAAGATATCAGTGGTGGCAAGAGTCTACGAGGGGGAGAAGGTACGTAGGCGGCTCTGTGGCTGGATCCCACTTCAAAACACCCTAACTAATCGTCATGACGATTAATTCTTATGCACAAGTAGCATGTCCACCGACGAATAATGTACGTAAGAAATTGAAATCCCCGCTGAGTTGTAAATCCCTGTCCCGACTGTCGTCACTTCTCACCACTTAATTCACAGGCTGGTCGTTTTGGCTCTCCGAATTCGAATTCGATTAATTGTAGAATTATTAGCGGAGTTTCTCGAGACCTTTCCCACCATACCCCTTCCGTCCATGGTCCCACTGGCTCTCCAGGGACATCTACCCGGTCATCGAGGACACCAAGCATCGTTGCTCGTCTACAGCAGGTCCACGGTCTGACAAAGAAGAAGCTCTACGGGACCGTCAACCACGCACCACCCCACACTCCATTCTTCAAAGATGAACGGGTGGACGGCACGCCTCAGCACGCACCCCAACAGCCGCTCATCCCACCAGAGGTCCAGGAATACATCGACCACAACTATCCTGTCTCAAACTCTGGCGGGAAGGTTCAGAGGAAGTCTAAGGAGGAGAGGAGGATTCGATTGGCGGAGCGCAAGGCCACCAGTCCACCACGCGCCCCCAGGAGGGAGAAGAAAGCACCCGCGACCGACCGGTCGCTCAGTTCCCCAGCGTCCAGCCATAATTCCACACCACTTTCCCCAGTCTTCCCACATATCCCTTCCTTGACTCACACGGCCATTGACAGCCCGACTGTGGTGCCACCTGCTATGCCCTACACCCCAGGGTTTCACGCACCCGCCGATGGTCCATATATTGCCACCGATGCTATATCATCTCAGCCGCAGTCCTTGGCAGGTCAACCTTTCTCGCCTAATATCAACATTTTACCACAAACTCAACAGACCGGCTTGCCGGATATATACGCCATGTCTAATCCTCCTGCACTTCCCAATGGTCTCGGCACGCCCATCCCATCATTCGCGGGAGTTCTGCACTCCACGCCCATTTTACAGCACCCACCTTCTTCTGTCCAGTCATGTGCTGCAGACACCTGGGCTTCACCGGACGCCCAGCTGTCTATGTATCAATGGAATGACAGTCCCGCAGCCGCACCCCACACTTTCAAGAGCGGCCATGTTGAAAGAAGCGGAAATGCCGTGCTTGACGGGCTCGCTACAAGGGAAGAATACCTCTTACCAGAAATGGTTTCTCAACACAACCCCGGGATCAATCAGTCATCAATGGAGCAGTTTCAAATACCAGATTATACAGCCACCGACGGGAATGACGTTCATTATGGATGTTCGCCCGCTAGTGCGTTCTCGTATATGGGTGGGGTTCCAGAGTACTGTCGGGCTTCTGCGACGCTTCCAACGGCGAACGACATCAGTACTAATCAACAGGACAATTTATCCCGATCGATGGGCTTTGACTGCGCTCACGCGATGCTGGCATTAAATGACCATACGCAGGCCCAGGACATAGGAGTGGCAGTAACGCCCGCATACGAGTTTCACCACAGTTCCTCCAGCAGCCTGTCTGCCATGATCAATCCCTCGTTGTCCACTTTCTCACCGAGCAGAAACACAGGAAGTCGGAGTTTTGCAGACAACGCGTTGACGTTACCCTGGACAAATTAATATAGTGTGTCGGCTTTGTATATCTAGCTCCTTGTATTTTTTATTCTTGAATCTTTTATTCTATAGATAGCTATACATGGTATGTATATATATATCGGGTTTGACAACTTGCGATTTCCCGAACCGTGGGGTGATCCCTTAACGGCGACCTTTTTTTGCATCAGGGGCGCCAGTCAAGAGGTGGGTAGAGATTCATATTCAATGATATGGCCTGTGTGGCGGCGTTCCCCCAGAAGCAGCTCGCAACATTCTGTAAAACTATTAGAATGATTTCATCCATATACCACGTTTTTACATGAGCCGTCACAATTTCGCAAACCTCTCTGCAACAATGTGAAACCAACTTTAGCGCCAGTCATTAAATGGGTTAACCTGGTCTAACCCGTTAAGTCCGTAACGTTCAAGGTTCAAGGCCGTGGCCAGGGCTACGACACTCAATACATCTCGTAACATTCTCGCAGGAACACACCACTGAATTACCAACGTATATATGTTACACAACTTCCCCGATCACACATAACCTAATCGCTCATGCAGACTGCTCAGCATAAATCTGTCACACCATTCGGATCAGTATATCATACAGAAAAGAAAAGAAAAGAAGATTAGAGTGAAGGCGCGAAACACACCTTAATAGTCTTATCTGCGCAGCCTGTAATCAATCTCGTCCCCGTTTGGTCGAACGTCGAACAGAAGACGCCTGCTTCGGCTTCAAGCGAACCAGGTTGGGGGATATCATCGAGGGTCTGGAATGGCGTGCCAGAATTCCAATCCCAGAATGTACATGTGCCGTTGTCACCTGTCAGAAGTGCAGAGAAGGAAGAAGAGCGGGTTAGCGGGATTCCAAAGCGTTGTGTGGATATGAACAAATATCGTGCTTAGTGAAAGAATGAATGAATAGGACCCTATAATATTCCCTTAAACGCCGTGGTCCAGAATTCCAAATTTGGAAAGTTTGTCCGAACCAACGCTAGTGGAGTCTGCCCAAGTTAGTTCCCCCGCCTCCACCAACGGGGAGTGGACCAATGCTTTGTCCGTAATAAGAAGCATCCTCTAAGAGAATATTCCAAGGTCCCGAATGGATGCTGGGATTTACCGAGGAAGCGAAGAAATTAAGATATAGGATGAAAATAAGAAAGTCCACGTGTGGTGCACTAACTCTGAAGGGACGAACACGAGATGGAATAGAAAAGAGAAACGCGGGATGGATACATACCTCCAGAAAAGAATACCCCCTCGGAGTTAACGGACAGCGTGTTTATAATAGCGTTATGACCACTGAAATTGAAGACAAACGCGCCTTCGGGGCACTTCCACTTCTTGACATTATTGCCCCCCGCAGAACCTGAGGCGAAGGAGTATTCAGTAGGATGGATCGCTAGTGCCCGAACGGATTTCTTGTGATGTGTTAATGTGACCATCGTTTTTCCGGCAGCAAGGTCCCATAATCTATTGGGTGACATTTTAATAAGTGAGTCACGAGAACTAAGTGTTGCAACAGACCTAATGGTGGAATCCATGCTACCTGTGATGACTTGGGGGTCAGAATCCTGGCACTTGACATCCGCAACAGTTGCTGTGTGACCGGTAAGAACGTGAATTTGAGCCTTGGTCCGCATATCCCAAACACGAGCAGACGCATCACGACCGGAAGTCACGAGTACGTCAAGAGTGGGATGGAGAGAGAGGGCGTATACACCAGAAAGATGGCCGTGATAATGACGAATGACCTTGTTGGCTTCTAGGTCCCAGCATTTCACCATCTATAAGTCACTCAATCATTGATGTATTGGACAAGAAAGTGGCAACATACCTTATCCTCGCCGCAAGAAAAGAGGTAGGGATGCCGTGAAGAAACCGCTAGCCCACGAACAGTCGAAATGTGGCCTGTCAACGACAATTTAAGCTCTCCTGAAGCCATATCCCATATTTTGATTACTCGGTCGCCAGCGCCGGTTGCGAACCACTGGTTGCCCGGTTCGACAGCAGCACTGCGTACCCAGCCTAAGTGTCCTGATATTACACGCATAAGTTTCCATGGAGGGTGGTATGTTGGCTTAATGGTGCGGGTAGTTTTATGGAGGGTGAGTGCCTGAGATAACTTCGACTGTGAGGCAAATGTTGAGGGTTTTTGCTGAGGAGTTTTATCTATGGCGGTGATGGCTTTTGAAGTTGTTGAGTCCAAGGCTATAGTATGGTTAAACCCCAACTTCAAGTTATAACACCGCAACTCACGTCCTGCAGTAATCATTTTTCGGCCATCTTTTGGCCGTGAGGGGCCAACAGGTCCCTGCTGCGACATCAGAGCCGCTGGAAGTTCCTTGTAATGTTCGTATTCGTCCCTCATCTTGACCGCTACCCGTAGCCGAGCACTGGGATATGTTGAGTGGACGTTATTTGATGAACAAACAGAGAAAGGACTTACCTATCCTCCTCGTCTCTGAGCCCAGCATCAACCTCGGATGCAAATACATCCCAAGTGCGCTTTGCACTACGCTTGAACAGTGGCTCTAGTGAAGGTAGTGTCGCGGCCATTGTTGTCGTCGTTGGCGGTGGTGGTGTGAGTGTGACAAAGAGGGCCAAGTTGTTTGTGTGTGTTGATGCGTCCACTGGTTATCCATTGACGACGACGTTCTGGCGAGAGACTAAGAGTGTGTTGTGCGTATATAGTGAAGTAGGGATGACAGATCCAGTAGAGCTTAGAAAGCTTGTGAAGCAGCTCCAGAGTGCACCGAGCCCGACGGTGAGACGAATTTTCCTATGCCAAACCCGTCAAGTTTGTCTGTTTGCTCACACCCCCACTCGCAGGACATTGTTAACATCCTCACCATCCTCAAAACACAGCAGAATGTCACAGAAGCCATTCTACGTGTGCGTATCTACATGCCGTGCCACTTTTATTCCTGGCTGGGGCTCATTACAACCAGGAAACAAAGGCTGGCCTGGCAGTGGGGAAATTGCGCTCACATGCCTCAAAAGAGGTCGCAGATCTCGCAAAGGATATCGTGAAAAAATGGAAGACCGCTGTCGAGAAGGCAAAGCACGCCAGTGGTGGCGGCGCTACGCCAAAAACAACAAATGGAAAACCACTTGGTGCGCTGCCCGTTCTTTCCCCGCCACATTGTGCTTGCGTGCTCATCTTGATACTCGTAGATCGAAAAACATCCACAAGCAATGTGAGCACGCCAGTCACGCCAACAACGGTGTCGGGGAAACAAGAAACTCGTACGGCCAAGTCCGATGGTATCAAGGGAGGGACAGGCGATCCCACACGCGACAAGTGCACCGAGTTGATTTATGATGCCCTAGCTAGCGATTCATCTGCTCGTGAGTCTTTCGGAATGATGTCTATCATCACATCACGCTGAATTCACACTAGCCATTGAACTCGTTCTATCTCGGGCTCGAGGCATCGAAAAATGTGTCCACAATGATAATGACGGTACTACTGCTGTATACAAGCAGAAAATCCGCACCTTATTCGTGAACCTCAAAGACAAAAATAACCCAGGTCTACGGGAGACCGTCGTTAGTGGAGATTTGGCGGTGGAAAAGTTCACAAGGATGACAAGCCAGGTGCGTGGAATTACGGTATGCACTTGCATGAAACTGAAAGTTTCCACAGGAAATGGCTTCAGAAGAGCGGAAAGCAGCGGATAGCAAAATTAAAGAGGAGAATCTGTTCAAGTCGTTATCTGCTGCAGAACAACAAGCCGAGACGGATGCTTTTCAATGCTCACGATGCAAACAACGGAAGTGCCGTTATCGTCAAGCACAGACCCGCAGCGCTGACGAACCTATGACAGTGCGTAGTGCCATCACCCGCCTTGTGTTTCTAATGTGGTCTCACTCAATACTACCGTTCCCTTCTCTTACTGATCCTCTAGACTTTTGTGACGTACGTATCTCATTTCCGATGTACATTCTTTTCATGACTGATTTCCTCTCGTTGTGTAGATGTACCAACTGTGGGAACAGGTGGAAGTTTTCGTAGATATTTCGTGGCGACACCCCGTTCTTTTCAAGACCTTGATTGTCATTTCCCGCCCTTCATACTCCCTCAGATGGCTTCGTAGTCCCGCTTTGGATGCACACTCGTTTAATCAGCCGTGTCCCGTATTTATACTCTTTGCTTCCGGAATTCAACGTGTCAGTTCTTTTCTTTGGTTTACAGTCAACATCCTTGAATGTATTATGATTATTCTCCTGTGGATAGGACAAAGGAACAAGATGTCAGAGTTGCCACTGATATACGAATGATCCGCTGTTGATCCTGATGTATCATCGCTACCAGTTCGCTACCTTGTTCATGAAGTTAGCCGTGCATTGACATCGGTAATTTGAGGAGAATTCCGGAGCCCATGTGTTTTGGACAGCCGAACCAAGGGGTACGTCACACCGTCACACTTATCACAAACTTTGTCCTTGGCGTTTCTATTGTTAGACACTACAAGATACGACCCTAATGATCCATGTTTTTGCAGTCTAAACAATAACAAAAACTAGCTTAACAGCACCCTCCCATTTGTCTTTGGTCTCATGGGTCAACACATATTGTCTCTCCACTTTGATATACTCTCTGGCCTTGAATTTTCCGCTTTTGTCTCCCGGACTCTGACGAGGAAGCGCTGCCAGTCTGGCTCCTGAGGCACAACCCCCGAAATCGCGATCCTTCTCTTCATTCTCTCCTTGTTACCTGGTAATCAGTAACAACAGTCACGGACCCTTGTCAATGCGGTGCTCGTGACTCAAAGAATGAACACAATCCTCCAATAAAAACCGACAATCGCACTGCTTATGGCCAAAGCACGCACTAAAAGCTCTTTTGGGTTTTGCTATTTGATTTTGGCGACTGTTTGGTATACCTGTGACCCAGCGAACCCGTCGCTTCGACACCACGAGGCAGGGTCGGTGATGAAATCAGATGAATGAAACACATTTAGGCCTTGCCGATGTGTGTACTCGGCGTCTCGTGATTCTTTGGGTGGGCTGGTGGCCACGATGTGACCGCGCGCAGCACTGCCGTTTCAAGGCTGTTGCTTTGACCTCCCATCAGGAGCCACTCGCGCCATTATGCTGTATAAAACCAACTCTCTCGATCATCCGGTTGCTTTCTCAAGGATCTCGTTTCACCCCACCCTTCTGTTTTGATCTCTCCAGCGATCCAAATTCAGATAAGAACTGTACTCGGAGTCGACCTATTCTCTAGCCTTCCTCCACCGATGTCCTCGGCAAACCCCCCCAACCCCAAAGCCACCCTTGCGATGGTTGCAGCGACATTGACGACTGCGCTCTACGCCACTCAATGCCGGATGGTTCAACCCCACCTTAAAGATATTCAACCACCAGCTCCGGATGACCCGATGACTGGCATCAGTACCGAGGGCTGCGAATATGACGACGAAGACACAGATATGGAATCTAACGACGGAGACTCTGGGCAAGCACAGCCAAATCCCGCACAAACGAATCGAGTACGAGCAAATTCTGCACAGACAAATGGTTTATTTCCAGTAGTCAACCAGTAAGTCTTTTGTTTTCCCCCTTGTAAAAGGCTCACGTTCATAACACAGTACGGCGAACAGCGGAAACACTGTTCCGGGCTATAGGGACCAAATACCTTCATCGTCTCAAACCCGCGTACAGGTGACGGCTGAACAGATAAATGCCTTCTTTCCAGGATTGGGTATCCCGCAAGTCTTTCACTTTCCTCCCTGTAAAACAATCATGCTGATAGTGTAACGAACAGTAACCGAAGTTGGAACCTCAGGCCCCAGTCATCAGGACCATCCCAACCCCTGGCATCGTCCCGAAACCCTGTACTATCCAGAAACCCTGCGTCGTCTAGAAACAATACATCTTCTAGAAAACCTGCACCATCCCCATTCCCTCCATCGCCTCCCCCCTTGATGACACTCCCACTGTCAGTACTGCTCAAGATGCAGAAACACCAGGCGACGCAAGACCCCATTATTGGTGCCCTCTTCGTTACATGGGTCATCATGCAATCATATTACCTAAACCACAACGATCTCCACGACCCACCAGTCAGACCCCGCCGTCCACAGCCAACATCGGAGAGTGTAATAGAGATGTTGTTACCTGGAAAAAGGGGTGAACCCACCGTTTGCCTTTCCCTATTGGCAATGCGCAACATATACGAAGTCCAATTCCCCGACCTATCCAACCCCGCAGTTCCTCCACCCCTAGTATTCCCACTAACGCCCTTAGATTGGGTGGAACCGTCTCGACGACCTGGCTATAGACCACCCATTATCCCCACGCTTAATGCTGCACCGCCATCTATTGCGGCGAATCAGGCTCAATGGCAGGTGCAGGCGCAGCTGAAGAGATACATCCGGCAGGCTGGACTGAAGCCTCTGGACCCAGATCCCAGGCATGCGAGGTTGCCAAATCCGGGTATTCGACATAACGATTTGCGTGCGCTAAATGAGTTGACGGCAGCTGCGAGCGCGAATACGAGGAGGCCGAAGAGGGAGGTGAGGCCATTGCCTAAGCGAGCGGTGGTGGATGTAAGCCCCGAACAAGAGGAAACATCAGTTGTTGGGCGTGTGATGGGCAAGGCTTTGGGTGTTGGGTCGGCTATTGTTACTGGTGTGAAGAGGTTGAGGGATGGACTTGAAGAAGGAAGACGGGTGAAGAGGGCGAGGGTGGCGTAGATGTCTTTTCTAGTTTATTCCAAATGACTTTCATATTTC
>QFDT01009892.1:0-13224 GCA_003315915.1 Macrolepiota dolichaula | reverse complement strand
CAGCAGCGATGTGTGTATGTGACTACGCGAAGCTTTGGGAAGTCTCACTTTCGCTTCTAGCACAGTGCCCCCTTTGCACTTTCTTGGATCCGACAGGGACCATAGGCGATGTAGGGGGGATATTTTTTGCTCCTCAGATTTAGGAGAAAATAGGACATCCATGTCGTCTGTCGTTAGTCCATATGGCGTTCCTGCTAAATGTCGGTATCGGCGTCGCATGTTGTATATATATAAACTTACATTCCGTGCATGGGAGAACCAGTCTTTCGGCTGTCTGATTAATCGAGAGCTAAAAACGTATTGCTGTTGAAATGAATATGCGGGGTTTGAGTTGTGATATAGTGATGGAATGGTGAGATCGGATGGGCTATTAATAATGATGAATAATTCAAGGCCCATCGTCATCAGGATATTAGTGCCTCGGTGGGTGATAAGGGGATCCGGGGCTTAGGGATCGCGGAAAAGGCTGGGTTGCATTGCCTTGGCAAGAAGTTGTTGTTTGGACCTGGGAGTACCAGACGAATGAGCACCATCAATGAATAGTGTTGAGAAAAATGTATGTGTATTCTGCCCACATTTATACCAATGTTTGGAGCTTGTAACCCGAGTAACACAGCAAAATATGCTCACGGACAGTGGAGCTAGAGTTAATGGATTGATAGGTCTCCAGTGTCCACCTCGACCGTGTGTTTCGATGTTTCCAAATGTATATCGGCGCATCAACAGTTCTTCGTCAGCCACGCCTCGGTTCGGTCTTGTACTAGGTCCGCTGAGGTACCGATGCGCAGGTCAATCCTGTATTCTAGCCGTCGCTGAACACGGGGGGCCTGGAATGTGCAAACCTTAGCACCGCGCTGGCGCCTATTGTCACATATGTAGGTTTCCGCTGTCAAAAGTAGACTGGATACCATCTCACGAACGTCGCAGCAGTGTCAATACGCAACGTACATTATGCTTTTCCACCCCCGCCCATCCCACCTGAAGTCGTTTGCGGCACATAAGGGGCGCAGAACACATACGGGACTTGAGCGGCTTCCCATCTCTGGTTCTCTCAGCCAGAACACTGATCATTCTATTTTGACGCACTAAATGATAGGTGGAATGTTCCCCCATACACACCACCGGTAATGTGATCAATGTCGTATCCGAAGAACGTTACGGGATGACAATTCAATGGTGTGCAATGGATATAAGTACGGGAAGGCAAGGTGGACCCGAACAGTATCGCTGATATTAACATCGTTAATCCTCTTAAAGCCCTATCCATCCCACCTCTTTCTACATACCTATCTGCTACAATGGCTGCCTCTTTGGTTCAGCAAGAGTGCGTCTGCACCTGCCGGTGTGCGGGTCATGTCCACCACCACGACCGTATCTCTGGACATGGTGCTTCTCTTGGTTTAGGGTTCCCACTGGTCGGCTTGCCTTCCAGCCACCACTATGGTGGTGCTAGTGCCTATGGTTCTAACCAGTTCAACTCTACAGTCTCTACTACTTCTTCCGAGCACCACAGTTTCTCAGCTTCTACCGCTATATCTTCCTCCACTAATTTCTCTGTTGGTGCCAATGCCAATGCCCACGGCGCTACCGAATTTGTCGAGCCTCGCGTATACCCATTCAAGGGCGGGCACGTCAAACATACCCATGC
The DNA here is from genome assembly GCA_003315915.1 of Macrolepiota dolichaula. Classification (NCBI taxonomy): domain Eukaryota; kingdom Fungi; phylum Basidiomycota; class Agaricomycetes; order Agaricales; family Agaricaceae; genus Macrolepiota; species Macrolepiota dolichaula. The sequence goes on along the minus strand of QFDT01009892.1, from coordinate 11,576 downwards.
ATCATACCGTCGCGACAGCATCCCCGAGCTTAGCCCCCACACCAGCATTGGCGTTGCGGCTCCGGTCAATGGGCACGTCCAGGGGAACGGTGTTGCCCACCATGACAAGGCCCCTGCCGCTCCGGCGAAGGGAGTTAACAGTTGGACCCTGTGTGTTCCTATCACCATCCCTCTCGGTCTCGCGAATGCGACTCTTGAATCTATTGTCTACACCATCCGCTATGCATCCATAAACGCTGGAAGCGCGTCTGTTCAAACCGACATCGTCCTCTCGCACGGTGCGAAGCTTGGGGAGGGCATCGTGACGGATTATACCCAATTGGCGTTATACGCACACCACGGCGTTGCCATCGACGAGAAAAGTGGTCGAGGGAAGGGGTATGGTCCGCCAATGTTGAACGAAGCGCTTGGGTTGGCGCTTGCCTCTGTTCCGGCATTCAAGAATGCGGGGAGCGCTGGTGCCTGGAGCCATTACCTTGATCATCAGAAGATATACCCAAACGTTAGGATTGGGGATAACTCATCATACGCTGCACACGTGGGTAGCGGACATCACGACGCATGTCATGCGTATTTGTTCTTCCATGTATACGAGTACCCTGGCGCAGACGTGCTGAGGAGCATCTCGGTTGACGTATCGGCGACCTGGAATGATGGGGAGGGTTTGAGGAGGGTGAAAGAGGAGAGGGCTCGGGAGTTGAACGAATTCAAGATGGAGAGGGAGAGGTTAGTGATCATGAAGAGAGAGGTGGAATTGACAATCAAGCGTTTGGAGGAAAGTGTCAAGAGAGCCAACGAGGAATCCGAAAGGAGGATCAAGGGAGAAGAGGCGATGGAGAAAGAACTAGGGAGACGCGAGGAAGAATTCTTGGAGATCGAGAGAAAGGCCAAGGAGGCGTACGATTTGAGGATGAAGGAGGAAGAGGAACGGTTGAGGGAGCTTGACGAGGCCGAACTGAAGGCGAAACGCCTCCATGAGAAGAGACTGCACGAAGAAGAGGAGCGGTTCAAGGCACTTGGCGAGGCCGAGTCAAAAGCCAAGGCTGAGCACGAGAGGCGGTTGAAGGAGGAAGTTGACAAGTTGAAGGAGATCAACGAGGTTGAATCCCGCGCCAAGTCCGAGTACGAGAAGAGGACATTAGAAGAAGAGACTCGGTTGAAGGTGCTCGAAGAGACTCAGAAGAGATTCAGGGAGGAAGCAGAGCAGATTGCACGCCAGGAGACGGAGAGACACGCACGGGAGGAGGCAGAGTGGAAAGTGCACGAAGAGGCAGAGCGCAAGGCCAGGGAGGACGCAGAGAGGTGGACCAAGCAGCAAGCTGAGCTGAGGGTCAAGGAAGAGGCGGAGCACAAGGCACGTGTTGAGGCTGAGAGAGTTGCACGGGAGGAGGCGGAACGCAAGGCGAAGGAGGAGGAGGAACGAATTGTGAAGTTGGAGGCGGAACGCAAGGCGAGGGAAGAGACAGAACGCAAGGCAAAGGAGGCCGCGGCGATCCGTCCAGTCCCCAAAATCTCAGAAGCCCCGCATGTTGCAGATGAACACATGCAGGAACACATAGCGAAGATTGCGGACAAGCTGGGACAAAAGTGCAAAAATGGGTATGCGTGGGAGAAGAAGGCGCACGGGTACAAATGTAGTGGTGGAGGTCACTTCATCTCTTTCAAGGACTTGGGAATGCAGTAGTTATTTTTGTCTTCTCTCCATCTTATGTAATCGCTACAAGATTAGATATTCTGCCCAACAAGTTCCCAACTTCTAACTCTCTGATGTTTGCCCACCGTCCCACTGGAATCCACGCCCTCCCAGTCGAGTTGCTCACACGTATCATCGTCCTCGGCGCTGACGACGACTATCCGTATACTAACTCCCCTTTCCTTCTAAAACCCGACCAGCACTACTATGCCATACCCTCTACTCAGTTCCAGCTTACTGCCTCTCACGTCTGCCAACACTGGCGCCACGTCGCCCTCCGCATGCCTTCGCTATGGACCACCTTATATTTCAGGGAATGCTCTCATATACCCCGTGCGGCAGCCTACCTTGCACGATGTTCCCCTAACCCAAACCGCCGCCTCGATATTCTGGTCGATACCGTCGCTCCACAGGATCATATCCCTGGTGTGACAATTTGCCTCGACGAACTAGTCATCATATTCTCACTCATAATGCCCCACGTAACTTGTTGGCGTGCTTTTCATCTCAAAATTCGCGACAATGACTGCAAACTCCTCGCACGAAAAAATCTCGGAGGCTCTGGTCCTGCTCCCAACCTCGAAACCCTCCAGCTATACCATTTTGAAGATTTTGAAACCCCCCAGAATCTCTACATTGCTACTTACAGACCCCCTGTCCGAATCTTCAGCAACTCTCTGCCAAAGCTGAGAAACGTGTCTTTAATCGGTGTCAACCTCCCATGGGAGCAAAGCCCATACTTAATTAATCTACATGCCCTTGAACTCGCCCTTCACTCAGACAGCATTCGCCCGCCGTACAGATTCTGGGACAGGATGCTACGGCATAGCCCTGATCTCCAGCGCCTCTTTCTGCATTATTCTGGGCCGAGGAACCAGAATGGTACCGAGGACCTCGTTTGGACAACTCTAGACGACGGGAAAGGAAAGGGGAAGGAGGACGAGTATATTCTGTTGGAATCCCTGTGGGAACTGAGCTTGACTGACTTGGATCCCGATTATCTCTGTATCGTCCTCGAACGCCTCGTGATGCCGAATGTAAAGAAGCTCAGCCTCGATCTGCCGGACCAGGATTTCACCCCCTTCGTGGAGCTAATCGCGCCATGTAACCTTTCAATTGATCCCGCACAACCACCGGCGATCCCTCAGTCCAACCAACATGAATCATACTCGGTTCCCCTTGGGTCTAATTTGCATCATTCGTCTGACCCTGTTGACAGTTATTCGCCCTCTGGCGGTGACTTTTGGGCGACGACATATAATCACCCGACACCTTCCTCAGGATCCTCAACGCCCGTACAGTCGCCGATGTCTGCCTCGGCCCACTCGGCTGCTTCCTCTCTTGGGACTTCGGTCACAACCCCCACAACAACTTCCATTTCAGTCAATTACCTCTCCACCAGTGGGTCGACCCTGTTTAAGCATGTGCCGCTGCCGAGGTTGGCAACGACCCTGGAAACGCTTATCATCACAGCCCTGGAATGCGACCTCTCGAGTTGGACAACGCTTATACAAAGTCTACTGGTCTTAGAGACGCTCGAAGTCAATTTTTGGAAGGTGACTGTTACTGGACACAGTGCTGGTGGGAATGCCGGTGTGGCGTGGTCGGCCTTGATCGGAAGAGTTGTAGAGGAGGTGAGAGCTGAGGTGCGTGGATCGGAGGTGGTGAAAAGGGAGAGGATGGTGTTACCTCGTCTAAGGAGGTGCAAGATGGCGGGGTTATCAGGATCGGACTTGAGGAGAATCATCTCTGAGAGGGAGGGTATGAATGTGGAACGGCAGTCTTGCTGTAGTGGGTGCGATCGTGCAGTCGAGTGGATGGTGGTGGAGAACAAATTCACGAGGGGTGATAAAGACCTGACAGAGGTCTTTGAAAAGGGGGTCTGGGTGGGTGGAAGGGAGGACGAAGGAAAGGTGTATTGGAAGGGGAGGTGGGTTAAAGTGCAGAGGATTGTTGAAGATGAGGAGGAGGAGGAGGAGGAGGATGAAGAAGAAGATGACGATGAGGTTGATGAAGAGGGAGAGGTTGATGATGAGGAAGGAGAGGAACAGTCCAGGAGAGGGAGTGGAGAGGATGAAGGGACTGAAGAGGATGAGGATGAGCGTGACGTCGAAGAAGAAGAAAGTGCGGAAGAAGACCAGGAATTGACGGCGGAACTGGATCTCGAGGTGGTGGCCGATAAAGCGAGTGTTCGTGGGGCGAGCACGTCAAATTTTGCGTCCGTGTCGGAATCAGGAGCGAGCGTCCGGCCCTCGAGAAGGAATGATATCCACCGAGGAACGGAGTGAGTTTTGCGTCTGGAAGTGGATACCCTGTTACCTCGGTTCAAGTTTGTCTTGGTGGGGGTATGCGGTGCAGATATAATCATGGTTTGATTGGTTAAATTTCTTCTTTCTTTTTTGCGTTGACATCTAGGTGTTGACTCATATGTATATGTATATATAGTTTGTGTGCTTGCTTCGCTTCACAAGTATTGTTTTTGTTTTTGTTTTCGTTTTCGCTTTCGTTTTCGGTCTTGATTTTTCGGATGGTCGGTTCACACACGCAATTGTATACACATATATCCATACCTCTTTGCATTGTTGTATTTCTTGGTTCATAGGATCGGAGGTCGAACGTAAATCGGAAGTTGACATGGATAGTGGTGATAAGATAAGAAAATGCATCAAGCATTGTGGTGACACGTAACGGAGTCACAATGTCACAAAAATTTGCGAGGGACGGTTTTTTGCTTCTCTGCTTTTTGTAGCTCTGGAGATTCTTCCGTATACAACGCTTCTTTTTCTGAAGCTTTGACGTTTCTGCTGGACCATTGTGCGCCAGAACGTCTCTTGTCACGTTTCTGCGTGAAAAAAAGAGTGAAAATAAAGGTGTGTATACCTGATATTTTACTTGGTTAGTTTAATGCTGATAATATCTACGCTTGTATCTTCGCAATGGTGATTGGACTAGGTGTAGATCGCGGGCTGAATCCTATTATCCTTGCGAGCTCATGTCATATGCTATCGGCCCGTCGAAATTGACCTCAAAATCCTCATCTTATCGGAACTCAAAAATGACTTCAACTGCTGTTGTTGCCCCCATTACCACCACCCATCCCATTGTCACCATGACTACAGAAGATACCTCGTCCCCACTTTTACCAGAAGCCATGGCAGCTACCGCTGCTCTTTTCACGTCTGCCAACACCACCGCGGTATTTGATACGAGGAATTTGCACGACCCTCTAAAGTTGAATTTGAAGAAACAAGTCAAGGCACTACTAGGTGCTGTTGCTGCTCTCCCAGAGATCGAGGATCGCTTGTCTAGTATTTTGGATGCGCTCAAATCTTTTGTTGATGTGGGGTGTGTGGATAGAGGAAATGTTTTGAATATGTTGTCGAGGTTGTTGAGCGTCCCGGAGTTGGTAGAGATTGTTGTGGAGTTATTCAGGCCCTTGTTGATTGATCTATTTGCGCGGTGGTTGGACGAGAGTAAACTTGAAGGCCAGGAGGTGAAAGAGGAGAGGTTGGTGGCTTTGGTATATGTTATTGAGGTTTATGAGGAGATCTTTCCGTGCGTCCTTTTTCTTATTTTTCTGACAAGAAGTTTATTCGGCTCGCAGGATCCTACATGAATTTCTAATCAAATTCTACCCTCGCGGTCCGCTACACTTCGTCAACGCCCAACCGGGTCAAGACCCCATTGAAATTACAAAACTCCATCGTCTCCTTCTCACATATTTCCGCATCCAGAGGGCAAACCGCGAACTTCCGTCGCAACTGTCCTGGTCGCTCTCCCCTCTGAGTAAACTCATCTGGTCCCCCGAACACAATCAAAATAATAATGGAGTCAAGTTACTCGCGATTTGGTGCTATGCGTTGCAAAGTGGTATGGGAGAGGCTGAGAGGGAGAAGTTGGAAAGAAAGATACTCGGGATGCGGGACGATGAAATCTGTAGTCTTGATTGTTGGGTCTCTGCTGGTGGTTATGGGAAAAAGGACGAAGAAGGGAAGGACAAAGTTTTGGATGGCTGGGTGCTGCCTATGCTGGAGGTCAACAGGATCAAGCGGATACGAGAAAGCTTGTGTGATGTTGAGTTGGACGGATATTATAGGTCCGAGCCAGGTGAGGAAGTGGTTTGTATCACAGAGCTGGATTTAAGGTATGGTCTTTGTTTACAGAGTTTCCGAATGCTCATTGTTCATTTCGCAAGCCCTCGCGTGGCGAGTATTCATGGTGTCTTGCTTTTGCGGAAATCAAAAGATTCGCCTCCCTCCACTACGCTCATACATACGCCAACCTCTATCGCAGCTCTTCGTGCTCTTGCCCTCCATATCTCTATGCGTATGCCAACTCTACTTACGTCATCGCCGTCCGCTGGCAAGGCTTTGGTCTTGAATTATCTAGCTGGGATTCTCTACCCTGAGATGAGCAATCAAATAATCACAATCCACCTCGCCGATACCTCCCTCGACCCGCGGTCCCTTCTTGGCTCGTATATATCTTCGCCTACTAATCCCGGGAATTTCGAATGGAAGGAAGGTGTCCTCGTGCGCGCTATGCGTGAAGGTCGTTGGGTTGTGTTCGAGGATATTGATAGGGGGAGTAGTGAAGTCCTTGGGGTGATCAATCCCCTTATAGAGTCCTTGCGGCTAGGCAATTGGGTCGGCGCGCGAGCTAAGTTGGATGTCCCATCCTGGGGAAGCGTTGTTGCGCACCAGGATTTCCTAGTGTTTGCTACGCGTTCGGTTCAACCTTCAAGAAACGGCAAGTTTGCTCAGCCCATATTCTTTGGCGCGCATAAGTTCTGTGAAATGATCGTCAAGGCGCCTGAGGGAGAGGAGTTGAAGATGATTGTGGAGAGGCGATATGGGAAGTTGGAGGGCAGGGTCGCAGAAGGGTTGATCGATCTTTGGGAGGGTGTCAAAAATCTCGGTGCGGCAGCCGGTGTCAGGGATGTTGGGTTGAGAGAGTTGGAAAAGTTGTGCGTGAGGGTGGATAGGTTGTTGCCCCCGTCGTTCCAACCGATGGATGTTGAAAGCCCCGAGGGGGGCGTTATCCCTCTTTGGGATGTGTTCACAAATCCGACTTTGAGGGAGGAGATGTACTTGGAGGCAAGGGACGTGTTCTTTGGTGCGGGTGCTACGACTGCATCTGCCAAAGCACATTTAAGTGCGGTGGCCACCATAATTGGGGAGAAACTTGGTTTAGACGAGGAAAGGAGGAGTTGGTTGCTGAAAGGAAAGGTGCCAGCTCTGGACATCGAGAAGGATGTGAACGGGAATATCGTTTATGTATCCGTCGGCAGGGCAAGGTTAGCGGCGAAGCCAAGGAGGTCCCTTGTGGACTTTTCATCGGCAAGGCCGTTCGCAATGCATCGACCGGCTGTGTGTCTGCTCTCGCGCATCATGACTGGCGTTGTTCTCTCCGAACCTGTTCTACTCACTGGTGAAACTGGTACAGGGAAGACGAGTGTCATCACGCATCTAGCGACCTTGCTCGGACGCTCGCTCACTTCTCTTAATCTGTCACACCAAACCGAATCTTCAGACCTGATTGGTGGTTTGAAGCCGGTTGATACTAGGGTCCCTGCGTCGGTATTGCAGGAGAGGTTTTTGGAGTTGTTTGGGGTGACGTTTAGTAGAAAGAAGAATGAGAAATTTGAGACGGAGGTCAGGAAGAGTGTGAATGAAGGGAGGTGGAAGAGGGTTGTGGGACTTTGGAGGGAGAGCGGAAGGTTGGCTAGAGAACGGTTGGCTGGAAAGAAGACCGAAGGAACAAGGTATATCTCTCTTGCGTCGCGCCCTTCCTTCCCGAGTAGAGCTGACGTTTTCCGGCGTAGCGAAGCAAATCGTGATCGTGATGAACCTGATGCCCCTCGGAAACGAAGGAGAGTCGATCCTCTAGGATCCAGTGCCGCGTGGGATGCTTTCCTGAGGGATGTTGACACGTTCGAAGTCCAACACGTACAAGGGAAAGGTAAATTCGCCTTCGGGTTCGTGGAAGGCCCATTGGTCAAGGCATTACGCTTGGGCGACTGGTAAGCGGGTAATATGCCGATGAATCCAAATGTAAACTGACCTCTTGTTGAAGGATTTTGCTAGATGAAATTAACCTTGCGAGTCCTGAGACTCTTGAATGCATCTCCGGATTGCTTCACGGCCCCACAGCATCAATAACTCTTACTGAACAGGGTTCCCTTGAGCCAGTACCCCGCCACCCAGATTTCCGCCTGTTTGCCTGTATGAACCCAGCGACCGACGTGGGCAAGAAGGATCTCCCACCCAACATCCGATCTCGATTCACCGAGATCGACGTGCCGCCGCCTGATGCTGATAAGGACACGCTTCTAAGCATAATCAACCAATATATCGGAGCATGTGCAGCAGGAGACAAGGGGATCATCATGAACGTCGCAGAGTTTTATATCGCTGTTAAGGATTTGGCAGAGAAGCGCCAGCTTGCAGATGGGGCAAATCACCGACCCCACTTTAGCATGCGGACGTTGGCCCGCGCGTTGACGTTTGCTGCTGACATGGCGAGCATGTATAGTTTGCGCCGATCAGTTTGGGAGGGGTGCCTGATGGCCTTTACTATGGTACTAGACCCTCCTAGCGCAGAAGTCGTGATGGGATTGATGCAGAAGCATTTGTTGGTGGGTGTGCGGAATCCAAAATCGATGCTGCGTATGGAACCGGCAGTTCCTCACGGGGAGGAGTTTATCAAATTTGGACCCTTCTACTTGGAGAAAGGGACGTATCCCGAGGATCCAATGGAGGAATACATCATGACTCCTTCAGTGGAGACGAAACTTGTGGACTTGGCACGTATCATCACGACCCGATGCTTCCCTGTTCTCATTGAGGGTCCCACGTCTAGTGGAAAGACGAGTTCGGTGGAGTACCTGGCACGACGTACAGGGCATCGCTTTGTCCGTATCAATAACCATGAGCACACGGATATTCAAGAATATCTTGGTTCCTATGTATCAGATCCGCTGACCGGAAAGCTGGTATTCAAGGACGGTCTTTTAGTGCATGCCCTGCGGAATGGGGATTGGATTGTGTTAGATGAGCTGAACTTAGCTCCAACGGATGTCCTAGAAGCGCTCAATCGACTTCTTGACGACAATCGAGAGCTTGTCATTCCGGAGACGCAGGAAGTTGTGCGACCCCACCCCCACTTCATGTTATTCGCCACACAAAATCCCCCTGGTCTGTATGCTGGCCGTAAAGTTCTTTCTCGCGCATTTCGCAATCGATTCCTTGAAGTCCATTTCCAGGACGTCCCTCAAGTCGAATTGGAGTCAATCCTATGCCAACGCTGTAGGATTGCTCCATCCTATGGCAAGCGTATCGTGGCTGTCTTCCGAGAATTACAGAAACGAAGGCAAGCCGGTCGTGTTTTCGAGAGCAAACAGAGCTTCGCCACTTTACGGGATTTGTTCCGCTGGGCAAATCGAGATGCCGTTGGTTACCAGGAGTTGGCTGATAATGGATATATGTTGTTGGCTGAACGTGCACGTCGGGAGGATGACAAGGGTGTTGTCAAGGAGGTGATTCAATCCATCATGGGAGTCCAGATTAACGAGGACGCTCTCTACAACCTCCATCAACCTGGAATTAACATGGCGGAATTCTTGGGCGCACCATTGCCTTCAGCATCAAACATCGTCTGGACTAAAGCCATGCAACGACTGTATATCTTAGTCTGCCGCGCTCTCAGATTCAACGAGCCAGTGTTACTTGTAGGGGAAACGGGTTCGGGGAAGACCTCTGTCTGCCAAGTCTTTGCGGATGTCACCGGACAACGATTACATGGTCTCAACTGCCACCAGAACACAGAGACGGCAGACATTATTGGCGCTTTGCGACCCATACGAAATCGGACCACACTGGAAGTAGAGGTTTTTCAAGGGGCAGTCTCAGCCTTGGCAACTGTTGGAGTAGAATCTATCGACCCTTCGTTTGAAACCCTTGCGGCTTCGCTAAGTAACGCGCTGAAGCTTTCTTCCTCCACGGAAGACCATGTACGACTATCTAAGGCTCAAGAGCGGTTGCTGAGGCTTCAATCTATATTCGAGTGGCATGATGGCCCTCTTATTGAGGCTATGCGAAACGGCGACGTATTTCTTCTTGACGAGATCTCCCTCGCAGATGACTCGGTATTGGAGCGTTTGAACAGTGTTCTCGAATCTGGACGTACTATCGTTCTTGCGGAGAAAGGGGGCAGTGATTTCATGCATCCAACCGTCATGGCTACTGACGCCTTCAAACTGGTTGCGACTATGAACCCAGGAGGTGACTATGGCAAGAAAGAACTATCACCAGCATTGCGCAATCGCTTCACAGAGATCTGGGTGCCGCGAGTGGACGACCGTGCTGACTTGGAGTTGATTGTGGATAGTTCATGGAAACACGTTGACCTAGGACCCTATACTCAAACAGTCCTTGATTACATTGAATGGTTATCTACGCGCATTGGTGACAAGTCCATCACCAGCTTGCGTGATATCATCGTAGGCAGATCTCCCCTAAAGCTTCGGTGTCTAGCTAACCGGTCCTGCTACAGGCTTGGGTGATGTTTTCCAACGCGGTCTACAGACCAGAGAGTGCAGATTCTATGCCAGCTGCAGAGATTTTTGTGAGTGGACTCCTTCCGAGTCTGGCCATTGATTGATTGTATCCATAGCATCATGCAGCCCAAATGACATACCTGGATGGATTAGGCTCCCTCCCTCAGTTATCCACATACTCCCGTGAGGCTCTAGCTCGTCTCAAAGAGGAAGCCATCAGCAAGCTCCACGAAATGGTCCCTCTGACGAATCCCGACTCGCATGGTCCCGTTTTTGATCCACTCCAGTACATCCAGCTCGGCTCATTCGCGGTCAAGAAAGGACCACAAGAGCCACAGCATCAAATATTCAATCTCAGCGCTCCCACATCCCGCAACAACGCGATGCGCGTCTTGCGTGCTTGCCAATTGCCGAAACCAATCCTTCTCGAAGGAAGCCCTGGGGTCGGGAAGACAAGTCTTATCACAGCACTTGCGGACATCTCAGGCCACCATCTCTGCCGCATCAATCTTTCCGACCAAACTGACCTTATCGACCTCTTTGGCTCGGATCTTCCTATTGAAGGCGGTGCACCTGGGGAGTTCGCATGGCGTGACGCGGAATTTCTGAAAGCTTTGCAACACGGTCACTGGGTACTACTGGATGAAATGAACCTTGCGCCCCAAGCAGTTCTCGAAGGTCTCAACGCTGTGTTAGACCACAGAGGCACGGTCTATATTCCCGAACTGGGAAGATCGTTCACACGTCATCCATCCTTTCGAATATTTGCAGCTCAAAATCCACTTAATCAAGGAGGTGGCCGCAAGGGATTGCCTAAGTCCTTTGTCAATCGCTTTACCAAGGTCTACGTCGATGAACTTACATCTGCTGACCTGGTTCTTGTTTGCCAACATATGTTCCCCGGCATAAATGAGGCCATCCTCCGAGCTATGATCTCTTTCAACAGTCACCTCAATGACGAAGTCACCATCCAGAAGTTGTTTGGCCGCCAGGGTGCTCCTTGGGAATTTAATCTTCGCGATGTCATACGTTGGGGATGCCTTCTTACGGCTGCTGGCCACGAGCAAACACCCGCCACATATCTTAGGGGTGTCTACCTTCAGCGATTCCGCGTAGACAGTGACCGTCTGCGTACTCAAGCAATATTTGACAAGATTTTCGCCACTACATCACATCCCCATCAAATCCCATCCCCACTTCTTTCACCCTCCCATCTTCAAGTTGGTCACTTTTCGACGCTCCGCGACAACTTCTCGTCATCCCCTCATTCTGGACGCATTCTCAAAGCACAATTAGGCACTCTAGAGGCCCTTGGAGACTGCATTG
>QFDT01009891.1:0-13182 GCA_003315915.1 Macrolepiota dolichaula | reverse complement strand
ATATAGGACAAGTCAAAGAGGCTGTGGCCTTCGCTTCACAATACAAAAACCTTGTTTTTTTCGCCCACGCCTTGGAGATCTTGCTCCATACAGTGATAGAATCCGAAGCCACCAATGGGAGCATGAACGGAGGCGAAAATGACACAATTTTGCCGACAACCATAGAGTTCTTGGACCATTTTGACGTCTCTCTTGACGTAGTAGTGGGTTGTGCGAGGAAGACGGAAATGACCAGATGGCGCCGACTGTTCAACGTTGTTGGAAATCCCAAGCAGTTGTTTGAGGTGTGTTGACACCGAGGCCACGATGCGTCTATTAATCTTCATCTCCTATAGACATGCATGTCTTCTGGTCGTCTAAAAACGGCCGGATCATACCTTCTCGTCCTTCACAACCTCGAGCAACTGGATGAAAACAATCATGATGCGGTGCGGCTGCTCAAGGCCGCAGTGGAGCAGAAAGAATGGCAGTTGTGCCGTCAGCTGTTGCGTTTTTTGCATTCAATAGATGAAAGTGGGACGGCTCTTCGGAACGCGCTATCTCAGGTCGACCTAAAGATGATGGATGGGGAGACCTGACATTTGTTGTATTTTTAGTCTAGAGGATATTTATCTTTGGGATTACCAGTTCAGTCAAAAAGCTTTCGCAACTTTCGGTTCAGTGTTGGTATTGGGCTCGGGGTTCGTAGTAGGTTTGATATGCTGGTGCATGACCCTGACAGTAGTCTGAAGATGTATGTGAATTTTGCAGTTGGGCAAATGTAGATTAGCTCTGCTGAGCACATGGGAGTGCTGATGAATCAAGTTCAACTGTCAGTGCGGCTTTCTGGGTGCCACGAGGTCTCCGGACGGTTGAAAATTTGAATAGATCTGGCTTTGTTCTTCTACACTCTACGACCGACACACAGGAAACAAAGACGATGGCGAGCCGCCTATTCTCTCGCACCATGACTACGGCTACCCTAACAAGGCAGATGCAGCCTATCACCCGCACTGCCGAGGGTGCGGTAACTATATCGTATCCGACATTAGTTTCTTCCCCTCTTTCTCTGGGCGACTCCATCGGTGTGTCACCCTTGTTCTATCCGTTTCACCCACCCCAATAATTCAAGATCCTTCATCTCATCAGAGGAGGCTTTCGGGTCACACCCAAAATCGTTGGGCATCATTATTGTCAGGGACCTGCCCCCAGAATATCCAGTCTATAGGGAGAGACTACTCAAGCTAGCTTATCGGTTCGCACAACTGCCCGAGGGTGTCAGGGAAAAGTACACCCACCCCCCGAGCAGATATAGGTATGTCATCACCCCATTTCATTTCGGACTTAGATTTGAGAACTCGGTGCCTCATGTGTACAGCTTCGGTTGGTCCCATGGAAAGGTATGGGAGTGCACACCCAGATAGAAGGGCCTATTGATACGAGTATATGCGATGATGAAGGAAATTATGAACGGGAAGCCTGGTGCGGCATTTTTTTTTATTCTATCACTGACGATGTTTTTTTTAAAAAACTTGCCCCATGCAGACGTTCTGAAGGGTTCCTATTACGCCAACCCGGCGGTGGATGGGCCCACTGTGCCCGAGATCGAGCAGGAAAGATATCCCGAATACTATGGCCAGAACATCTGTTGGTGTCTTATCTTAACCCCATTGTTGTCAAGACTAGATTTCGTATCCTTTGCTATACTTATTAGGGCCACACAAAGACGAGAACGGTGTTAAAGGTTTCGAAGAAGCCTTCAAAGACCTTGGGCGGTGAGCACGAGACCCTCCCTGGATATCAAAAAGATCTCGGAAACGATTTCCCGCAGCCTTGTCCTCAATGTAGGATGCCAGCTGGCCACAGCCTGTCAGCCATTTGGTAAGCCGTATCCGATAACCGCTCGATGGCCCCTCCTGATATTTTCAGCTCTTTCCCATCTATCGGATTCGTCAATCTCCTTGCCCAAGCTCATCAGCACCTCTCAAACGACGAAAGCCCGTCTGTTGCACTATTTCCCTCCATCTCCCGAAGTTGGTGCGTCCAAGGCAGATGAACCTATTGATAGCTGGTGTGGTTTCCATCTAGATCATTCCCTCTTGACGGGATTATGTTCCGTGGGTGAATCCTGACATGTTCGAAAGAAAATAAAAACTTAATGGTGAATTAGGCCATGTTCTTACGCAAAGAGCCGGATGGAGAGCCGGTGGTTGTCCCATCCCCATCCCCCTCCTCTGGACTTTACATCCGCACCAGAGGTGGTGATCTAACTAAAGTTTCGATCCCCGTGGATTCCCTTGCATTTCAAACCGGAGAAGCGCTCGAACTTGCCACGGGCGGGAAATTACGGGCGACGCCTCATTGCGTCCATGTTGGGGCTGGCAGTACTGATGCTGCGAATGTATCTCGTGAAACATTTGCCCTTTTCATGCAGCCCAACACGGACCAGCCCCTTTCGCCGCTCAAGACATTTGGGCAATTCAGCAAGGAAGTTTTTGACGAACATTACGATGCAGAGTCTAGGTGAAGGGTGTAATATACATAATTATTGGCAGAAGGCCAGGAATGACTAACGAGTTGATGACTGAATACCTATATATCACAAGGAACAATGTTCAAAATATACTCTACGAAAAGCAAGAACGAAAACTGACAAGGTCAAAGGAACAGAGACATGAATTAGGTATAGATACAATCAAGTCATGTGCGTGATGAGCTAGAGAGAGTGCGAAGTCTAGGAGATCCGGACGTCAATGAATCCGGCAAAACAGAGAGCACGGCGGCGGCGATGCTCGCTCGCTTCGAAGGGCTATCTTTGTTCGACTTTGCTTCACTATTCCGGGAACTTTCAGAGGATCTCCTTCTCTCTTTGTCCTGATCCTCCTGATCAGATATAACGCTCCAATCTTCACTTGGTGCTCCTCTTGCTGAGCCAACCGAGGAGCTTGGAGAGAAGGCATTCGAGGATGAGGGATCGTGATTGCGAATAGTGGAATGTTCGTTGTCGGCATCTTCAGTACGATCTTCGACGGGGGTATGCTTGATCAGTGAGCGAGCGTACTCCAAGTCCCTGTAAATGGATTCAATAGCAGTAGCCACTCCATTCTCCTGTGTACGGCATGAGCATCGCGTATAGAATTAATCAGAGGCAGCGAGAGCTTACCGAGCGAATTTGTTCACCCATTAGCCGAGCTCTGTCTATTTGCTTCTGGTCCGTGGTCGCAGTGATTAAAGCCTCGGTTAGTGAGGCGACCGTAAGTTTTCTAACGCCAGAACCAACTCCGAGGGCTTCGACTCTGTCAGCCCAAAAGAATTGATCGCCAAAGAATGGCCTGATGATAGTCGGGATTCCAGCTGAAAATATGCTTCAATTTCAAAAAGCTAGTAAGGGAGTTGTAGAACAACATACCTCGCAAACTGGCACCTGTAGTACCGGCACCTCCATGATGACAAGCTGCATCGATACGTTGGAAAAGCCAATCATGCGGGATGGACTGGATCGCGTATATTTGTGGTGGTAAAGGCTCTTCCGCTTCACCAGCTTCACCGGCCTTGATATGGAGTCGATCTGACCATCCCTTGGATAAGATAGCGTACACTCCGCTCTGAACCACTGCGTCGATAACGCATTTGGTCATCGCCTTGGGGTCGGATACGACGATGCTACCAAATCCAATATAAACGACCTTCTTTCCGTTCTTGTGCGCAGTTTCAATGAATTGTAGAAGGTCACTAGGTGGTGTCCACTTCCTGGCACTGACGTCTGCATCATTGAGGAACCAGTAACCTAAGGGCGGGATTGAACGGATTGTGTTGATTGCAGTTAGGAGAGCGTACCTGTTACTCGGATCCACTCGGGCCAGTCGAGTGGTGGGGGAACAATGTGGGGGCTGAAGTTGTACAAGAACGGAATCTTGTGGGGTTCCATCTTGTCAAGGCTCGTGGGAGGTAAACGGAGCAGGTTTCGGCGCCATCTGTTGATCTGGCCGGATATCGCGCGCCAGAAGACCTGGTCGAACATGACATAGGTCTGGAGAAAATATGAGCGACTTGTGGGAAAAGGAATTTCGAGGAAAGTAAATACCATATAATTGTAACTTCCGCCCATCTGAAGCAAATTCAGTGTTTGGTCAGGATGCAGTTTTAAGTTTTGAGTTATCGTACCTTGTTTTCTGGAACAGCAAATGCGTGTGGATATGCCCTGTCGACGCGCACTGTCAGAACGTGTATCAAAGATGGATCCTAGTAGCATACCGCGTCCTCGTCCAAGTCATCGTAAAAGCCCGGAAGTAAGGAATAGCAAGAGCCTCGGCAATGTGGTAGCCACCCATAGCGCTCGGACTCTCAATCAGAACATCTGTTCCTTGGCAGGCCTCCCATGATGTCTTGAGCAAGTCATCCAACCATCCTCGGAACTATGAGGGCCAAAATTAAGACACAGATACGACGATAGTGAATATGGACACAAACCTTCGTAAGACCCTCTTTGAGGAAGGAGACGGTGAAGGTGCCGTTCTCAACGCATATGCGCATAAGCTCTGCTGGGTCTCCGCCCACATATCCAAATTCAATTCCGTACTGAAAAGTGTGATGAAGGTCTAGTTAATATGAAGCAATAACACAAGTTGTGTGAGGCGTACCGACTCAATCCACTCCCTGAACTCTCCGTGGGTTGCAATGCGACACTTGTGCCCATCTGCCATAAGTCCCTTCGCGAGCGAAATGTAGGGTTGTACATCTCCTCTTGAGCCAATTGTCAAGAAAGTAAAATGTAATGGTTTGCTCGGTTTAAACGTTAAAAAGGTTGACGACGCGGAAGTAAACATGACCGCAGGTAACGAATCTGCCATATTCTCTGGGCATGAAAGCGCGGTCATTTCTGTGCTTGACATCGAATCCTTCCTCTCAAATTCTTCCAGGATCAGTGCCTCGCGTTTACCGGGTGAACTGACAAGATTTTCTCCTGTTGCGAGCCTTATTCGCACGTCTTCCATTTGACGTTCGAGCAAAAGAACAAAGGAGTCACGTTTGTCCTCGGCACCAAATTCGAAGAAGAGCTCTTCGTGTCCTTTGACAATGACAATGAGACCATGGTGACCGAAGCGCGTGGCTCGAGATTTCTGAAGGGCCAGAATATCACGGATGGGTAGTGTCATCTGCACTAGCGTTAGCTGGGGATCTCTGAGGATTAGGAGTGGCGAACCCTTGTTCTAACAGCTAGAGGGCCACTAGATTTGAAGCAGAAATAGTTGGTCGAAATGTAAAGTCGTCCGAAAACTGGCAAGAGCCTGAAGATATACCCAGGGAAATCTAGGAGAAGGCGTGAGCCCCTCGATCAAGACAGGGAGGTTTTGGACATACATCCAAGTAGAGTTTCCTTCTCATCGTAAGCAAATGCAGCACGGAATTTCTCCGTGGCGTCTACATCGATAGCGACGTCTGGTGTCTCAAGAATACTAAACGCCAAATCCCCCCATCCTTTGTTTTGTGGTCCAGGTGAAGACACAGTCGTAGATGAATACACCTCTTTAACCCCAGAGTCCACCGACGGGTTTTGTGGCAGTGGGACCGTAGCACCAAATATTCTACGTGTCTTCAACCACGATGGGACACCCATACCCCAGGAACTGCTGAAGGAAGGGATGTCAGGAACTATGGAAGAACGGGAAATAGATGGAGGGTACGTGTGGTCAACAGCTTGTTCTTGTTGTTTGGCGATATCTTCAGTTCCTTCGCGCGCTGATGGTGGTAATGGGACGGTAGGTGGATTGGCAGGTTTGGGGGATTCCGTGATAGGCACAAAGCTGTTCCTCTGGCGCGAGATGTGTGTGAAATCCTCCGTTCTTACTGATAATTCAGAGTTAGAGGGCGTTGCCGAGGACCTGGCTAGTGATATCGTCCCAGAAATAGGCCGAAGCAGTGAGCTCAGCCGGAAACTCGAGAAAGAGGTCCTTGTAGATCCAGTATCAGGCACAACGACAGAGCGCTCTGGGAGCGTTGAAGTAGTTGAAGTTCGTGCAGCGGTTGTATCGAGGACTGGTGTTGTTTCTTGTTCAGGAAGCCCGCGAATGTTGCGCACGGCATCGCGGATTTGATCAAGGGCCGCGGATAAGTTATTGAAGTATGCAAAGAAATAGGAATCAACGGAGTAGTTGCCCTCCTTGTCGAATACTTTCACTTCTATTGTTTCACTGAAGTCCATTGCAGATGATCTTTCAACCTCTAGAATCGAAGAATACGGAATAGCGATCTGATGGATGGGGTGAGCAACTCAATATCTATAGGCCCTCAAGGATGACACACCTTGACAGAATCACCCATGTTCTGTGCTTTGAAAATCACCTTTCGGATGGCTTTGACCCACTCCTCTCTACTAGGCACGGAATCGGCGGATAGAATTATGGACTTCTGACTTGTTCGAAGACGGAACTCCTTCTCCCCAACCGGCTCACAAGAGATTGCATATCGAAGGTCAATGATGCCATGGGGAAAGTATGGATCCTTGTATTGAAGTCAGGGGGTGTATGTGCGAGTAAGCGTACGAACTTACGGATGACGATTGATACCATGAGAGGGCATCGTTCTTCAAGACAAACCAATGCTTGACCCATCGTTTCGTTCGTTGGGCTCTCTTGTTAAGCGAGCCAGACTTCAGTACTTGGTCCTGATGATACATTCAATAAGATTGAATGAAGTATTGCGATAACTGAAACGTACCTCTCGCGATGGCATGTGGGCGAAGAAGCATAAATAAGTGTTGGTGAGGTACATATACCCCTGTAAGACTGCGATGATACATTTTTAGGAGACCTGATAAGCGGAGGGGCATGGGTCAGTCACTCACGGACAGAACGTAAAAGCCAGCAAGGTATTTCTAGGAGTAAGATTAGAATCAGAAGTAGGGAAAATCGTGCACAAGCAAACACACCTGCCAATACTTCCTTGATACCATCCAGCTCAAATACGTCTCGTAGTTTCTCTGCCAGACGCGTCCTCCGGTGAAGACGAATGGTAGCCATGCTCCCCGTTCGGGTGTTTGCAAACTTGAAGGGGTTACTTGTGGGGGCATTGATGCTGTGATTCCCGAAAGGTGGCAGTGATTGAGACTGTTGAGGGAGCCGGGGACGTGGCTGGGGTGTCTTAGGCTCCTCAAAGTCCTGCTCGACCTCCTCATCCGAAATATAGCTTTCCGGTTCTTCGAGGAGGATTTGATCACCTTCTCGTGTCTGTGCTGGGATGTCACGTCGTCGTGAGCGAGCAAGGGGTCTATGAATAGCATGAATTGATGACGCAAGGCGGTCGACTGGGAGATGTATTAGGCACGGACTTGTCCATGGTTGATTGATACTCACCTCTGTGATTGTCTTCATCTTCACTTTCCGACTCGACTGGGTCTTGATCCTGACTGGAGCCCTCGTCTTCATTGTCCGGATCTATCCACGGCAGTGCTTGCAATGCTTGAATAAGAGCCTGGGTACCGATGCGCATCTAAAAGAAAAGACGTGAGGCGGGGTAGTAGAAATTGAGGTGGAGAGACAACGCACAGACCCCTCGCCCCGGAATGACGTGAGCATAGGACGTGAAGGCGGTGAGGGAGGCCTGACAAAGGGACTGTCATCATGTGGGGCGACTGTGGATTCCGAGGAAGTTGGCTGAGTGGGAGAGAATTTGTCGCTGGGGGGTGAAGCTGTGAGATGAACGGTTAGATATACAGCTAATCAGTAGTTTTTGTGGCGCGCTGACCGTTGCCTAGATCTGGAACGTTTGGCTTATTCTTTCTGCTCAGACTGAAGATTCGACGATGACCCGGAGACGAAGGGGGGGACTGGTGTGCTGGTGGATGTGGGATCTTTGCAGAGACACTCTTACTGAGCTTGTCGACTGCGCCGCCGACAGCATTAGATATGCGCTTGACACGGCTTGGGTCCCTGTGGTCTTCGGAGAGGGATTGTGAGAGGGGGATACCAAGAGATTGTGGGGAGGTATCGATGGGTGGGGCAGCGGGAACGTGGAGGACGGGTTGAAGAGACGGCATGGAGGACGGAACCGCGTCAGTCTGCGTCTTTGGTGGGACTCTTGAGTCGCGGCCCTGGTCTTTCCTAAACCACTACTACTGCCGCTCTCATTGATTATATAATACATGATTAGTCAGCGGTTCATCACATATTCTCCACACGTTCTTGTGTCGTGAGTTGCACGAGTTGGCTTAAATTACGGGTGTCGCCAGTGATCTCCCTCTCTGTGTCCTCTCCCTCCAAGATACCCAATCATGCGAGGTGAAATCTGTGTCGGCTTTGGCTCTCTGCTCTCGTGCGTCTTCTGCTCGCTGCTCACTCTTCCTTCCTCATTCTTGATCTTCCATTCAGTTTCGTTGCTGTTTTGCTCATGATATTCGTCCACGTACGTATCTCACATCTTGAACATCAGCGCCTGATATAAACACCAATCCCCGCCGCCTATCAGGTTGGTCAGATAAACACCTCAAATGTCCCTCGTAATATCTACATGGTACCTTATATATCCCTCTCTAATTTCAGCGTTTAAAATTGACTGGCTTCCTCAGGCTCAAGTCAACGTCTCGGCCTATGGGTAGGTGCTCGTCGACCCTCGCTGCAACATCCAGAAGCTAATGCCACCTCAAGCGATGCCATCCACTTCGCCATCATTGATCCTGTGTTTGGTCTATACACCAACAATGCCTCAGCACCTCTTCAGGACGGAGCTGGCCTCCGCCAAATTTACAAGTTCGGGATCTATTCTCACTGCGCATACGTGAATAATACCGCAGGGCGATGTGGGAACGAAACAATTGGGGAACAATTCAAACCTTACGATGCGATTACGACCGACATGAGCGGAAATTGGTCCATATTCTCTCAATCTTTCATACCCGATTCTACCACCTTCCGCAACTCCAATTTCCTTGGTCACAACTCAAAGGCCGCATACTGGATGCTTCTTTTAGGAATGCTGTGTGGTGCTGCTGCATTTATCACGTATGTTGTCTTGCTAATTTTTATCTTGGCTTCTATTCATCCGCAGCATAGGGGGGTCGCGAAACACAATATGACATTTCTGGTATCCACTCTCTTCGCCATTGCCGGCAGTCTATTGTTGTTGATTGGCGCTAGTATCTGGACAGTCATCATTCAGAGGTCAGCGGCCATCAATGATCTTTTAGTCCGCTCAGGAAATCAGTCCACACCGCTCGGTATCATCGTGTCCGTGGGTCCTGGGCTTTTCTTGACCTGGGCTGCGTTTGCTTGCCTCGTGGTGTCTGTCGTCCCATACATGATTAGGTATGTCATCTGTTTCGTCACCTCCGATATATCCACACCTGACTCCTCCTTAGTTGCTGCACATATCGATGAGGATTCTATACCTTCGGCTGGACCACAAAATATACATGACTAGATTCTGCGGGATATGATTTATTAATGATACTTATTGACGAAGCGGACGACCGGACACATTCGCGTTGTGTACTTTACTAGAAATTGCGGAGTCCTTGTATATCATTTATTTGCTGAACGCGGCTGGAGAACCACCACAGCCAAACATTTGTCAGAACATGCGGCCTCCGCGTTACATCACATTATCCAGGTACTCACAGCCTCGAGAAAGAGCCGACTTGACCGGGATTAAAATAGGCTTTGTGTATGCAAGTTTTGATTTGACGTCGGCGTCGAAGACCGTGGGGGCGCCCACGCCTGCCAATTCCCATTCGTTTCTCCCATTCCATTACTTGTACCTTTCACTTTCCCTCACTTTCTTTTGCTTTTCTTCGAGTGCACTCATTCGTAATGCGTGTCTCTTTCAGAGCCTCTGCGCTCTTTGCAGCTGTCGCCGTATTCTCTAGTAGTGTGCAGGCAATCTCCAAAGTCTCCCGTGTCGGGCGGTACCTCTATAATGAGGACGGGAGTCGCTTCTATATCAAAGGAATTGCATACCAAGAACAAGGTATGTCTTTGAGGACCCTAAGTCGTTTAACCATTCACATCTTTCCTCCTAGGAACGGTGGTTGCCAGCAGTGATAATGCCTTTGGGGAACCTTCCGACTTCGTTGACCCTCTCGCCCTTTCTGATGCTTGCAAACGTGACCTCCCTTTCCTCCAACAACTCACCGTCAACACGATTCGTGTATACAGTGTCAACTCCTCCCTAAATCATGATGATTGTATGACCATGTTTAGCAATGCTGGCATCTACACTATGTGAGCCGCAATCAGCGCAACGAATTACCCACCCGTTGACTTTGACTAGCATCGATCTTGCTCTTCCACTCAACGGGTCCATCGACCGGGTCAGCCCATCTTGGGGGACCAACATTCTCGACCAATACATCGCCACTATTGATGCATTTTCCAAATATGACAACGTCCTCGCTTTCAACGTTGGCAACGAGGTCGTGCTTAACAACAGCACCCAAGTCGCTCCTTTCGTCAAGGCCGCCGCCCGGGACATTAAGGCATACTTGAGGTCGAAGAACTCGAACGCTCTCGTCGGCTATGGCGCTATCAATGGTCCCTCTAATTTCAGGATGCCCCTTGCCAACTTCCTATCATGCGACCCTACCAACAATAATTCGGACGCCTTCGCTATTGATATCTATGGTTTGAATGACTAGTAAGGCTATTTGCGTTCATATGATTCTAGCCTAACCTGCGTTATCATAGTGAATGGTGCGGTGATTCAACCTTCCAGGCCTCCTACGCTGGTACAACAGGCGATTTTGCTGGTTACAACGTTGTCGCATACTTCAGTGAATTTGGTTGCATCACTAGCCCGCCTCGTCTTTGGACAGAATCGGCTGCTCTCTTCAGCGCAAACATGTCTGACGTCTTCTCTGGCGGTGTGGCTTTTTCATATTTCCCAGCCTCAAGTGTTCAAGGCCAATTCGGTATGATAACAATTGGTAGCGATGGATCTGTCCAAACTAGCGACGATTTCAATCGCCTGAAAACCCAGTATACCCAGCTCTCACCGCCCCAAAATCCCCCGAAGGCTTCAGCCCCAGCTGCCACTTACCCCTCTTGCCCTTCAACCAACTCCAGCTGGGTTGCTTCCAATACTCTCCCACCCACTCCTAATCTTGCTGCTTGTGATTGTCTGGAAAGCACCCTGAGCTGCCAATTCACTCCTGCAACGACCAACTACAGCATTATTGTTGGTGAACTACTCGATGGTGGATGTGGTTTACTTGGTCAGCGAGGGGCTTCCTGTGCAGACATTGGCGGTGACGGTCAAACCGGCGTTTATGGCCGTGTCTCCGCTTGTGACCCTAGTAAGTTCTTTCGTCAAGACAAACACTGAATTCGCTCATCCATTTCACCGCAGCTGTCAAACTCTCATACGTCATGAGCCAGTGGTATGAAATCAACAGCCGCAATCAGCAGGCCTGCAGCTTCCAAGGAAATGGAACGGTCAACAACGCTGCGGCTTCGTCAACCGCAAGCGCTGTTGCGAATTCCTGTATCGCGAGCCCCACTGCCACCTTCACACCAACTGCACCAGCCGCTGCTAGCGCCGGTGGTGCAACTAGCGGGTCTGGATCTGGCAACGGAGGATCAGGTGGAAGCGGTGGTAGCAAGGGCAACAATAGCGGTTCTCTGTACGATGTCAACCCACTCATTGGGATTTGTGCTGCAGCCCTCATCAGTGTTGCTGGGGGTATCTGGACACTCTTTTGATTAGACTCTGAACTCTAGGCTTTTGGACAGTATATCAGTTTAGCGTATTGATGACATTCGAATGGACGGAGTACACTACGATTCATACATTTTCCTATTCTGTGTTGCGACGTCACTAAGATGGAGTCTGAAAATGGATGCACAGACCGTCGGAGTTTTAAATGACTTCGCACGGCGAGGGGCGAAATTGATTCAGCAGTTTTGTTGAGATTGAATCGCGACCTTGAACGCCCAACTGGCTTCTCCTGACGCTTCCCCTATGGCCACCGCCATCCCCCCAGAGGATATTAGAATGTCTCCAAACTGGTCTACCCCAGATGAACAGTCTCTAGGCAATGGTCCCACTGCCCAGAACGCTAGCGCGTCGCTTCAGTCTATACCACCTATGCCTAGCGAAGAACACAATGCTGTCCAGGAGTCCGAAAACCTAGACTTCAAACGTGCTTCCAGCGTTGGCGACATGAGTATGTCTGGGAGCAAAAGTGACACTTTTCGTGAAAACAGTAACAAGCAAGTCAAGGTGCTTAGGTCTTTTCCTCTATCCTGTCCTACATGTTCTCTGTGTGCTTGCCCCTCTTTCTTTTGGATGTGCCGTACCTTAACCCCACCGACCATGTTGTGCTTGACTCTGTCGTCTGCTTGATCTCGCGGGGCATTGTATCTCAGCTTCAGCTCGGGGCGGCCCTCCAGCAGTTTACTCTATCCTCTGTTTAATCCCTATTCCCCCTCCACCCCCAATCTATCTGTGTCTATGACTTTGGAAAACTGTGGTGTTTACGCATCTGTGCTCGCAGCCGAATAAGGTCTACATTGGTGGCCTCCCTGAACATACTCGGGAAGCAGACTTGCAGAATTGCTTTGGCAAAATTGGTGGTATCGTCAACATTGAACTAAAGTATGTGATTTGTACTGTCGGCGGTGATATGGTGCTAAAGTTTGTTCAGGGTTGGCTATGGCTTTGTGGTATGTTGTATCCATCTCTCGGGCGCTCATGCGTTGAACCGAGTTTTTTTTAGGAGTTTGATACTCGCGAAGCCGCGGAGGAGAGCGTTGCCAAGTACAATGAGGGTCACTTCATGGGTAACAAAATCAAAGTTGAGCTTTCTCATGGAGGTGGACGCACAGCCAAATTCAACGGCGACCCCGGTGCGTGTTTCAGATGCGGTCAAATGGGACATTGGGCTAGGTGAGTGGGCCTATTGTGTACTCCTGGCTCGTCTTACGTGCTGCAGGGAGTGTCCTAGTAGTAATGGACTGTAAGTATACTGTAGTCCTGAAGCCCGCTCCGATCTGATCGTTCATTGTTAAGCAGACCATACCAGAGGCGCCCTCCCTACCCACCACATGAACCTCCTTTGATTGACCGTATTCAACGGGATTACAATAATCGAGGACCTCCTCCGCCTCGCGATGACTATGCACAATCTCGTTATCCTCCTGCGCCACCCAGAGACTCGCGCTGTGATTATCCTCCACCTCCATCGCGAAGGCCGCCTTCCCCTAGAGATTACAG
>QFDT01009798.1:0-34739 GCA_003315915.1 Macrolepiota dolichaula | reverse complement strand
ATTTAGAAGCTCGAGCACGACTCTTCGATCCGCAACTTACAGGGTCCCTACGAGCCCGGAACTTGTAAAGATACCTGAGCGCTTCCCCAATTCGGCGGATTTGTACCACCTGTATAGGTATTCTGAGTCAATCCCGAGTCAGGAGAGATGCGGGCGCAACATACGATCCAAGGATGTAATGCGTTCCGACAAACGTGGATGATTCCGACACCCCCTGGAAGAAGCGGATTACGTAGACCTATACCGTGGAATCAGTATCATATGGCAACAGCCAACGGCCGACCCTGCCTGCTCTATCCTATGTACTGCACTTGTGCTTTGAGATCGTCAGTGCCTAGCCATTTTCCCACCCAAATGGAGGTCCCTACCACATCGTCAGGACGCCCCAGACAAGTTGCATAGCGGGAAACCAGATCCGCGGAGGGACGACATGTAACATAAGATTGTCTTTCAAGCTTTAGCTTCTCAGCACGGGTTTTGTTGGTGAATATGTTCATACTCGGTATCATCCCAATCACATAACCACAAGTGAATATGGTCGTGATTTTCTGTGATTATGCTCAACATTTTCATGGCAAATACAGCCGTGGGAACAGCTCACATTAAGTTCCGTTCCAAACATATGCAGGTCTTCCTTCATTCCTGATACAAAAGCATTGTTGACATTAGACCGATCTAGGTCTGTGGAGCGTTGGTCAAAACCATCACTTCCTTGGGATGATCAATCTCACTTACAGTTCGTGAAGTACTGTGGAATGATGCAAGTTCAGTAGCTTCACAGCAGAAGGGTGTTCCAGAAAACCTCACCATCAGACAACAGTACGACAAGATGAACCAATCGATTTTCAACAATAATCGAGCTTCCTGCTTTGTTGATGGTGATTTCCCCCACAGAAACTGCTTGACATGATCTAAACGCTTCATGAGAGTGTTAGGCATCAGAGCTCGTGGCTCTTGAGAAAGTGCCGCAGGTGTAATTCATTCCTGCGGCGGAAGCCGTGGGGTCTCTAAAAGCTGGAGAGCCATCATGATCCAAACAAAAGAAGTTGGAGATTGCGGACTTGCGAACATCCCATATGTCCAAGATAGTGATACTCTATACTTTTTCGCAAGACTGACGCAAACATCTGTTGGGTGTCAACCCTTGGGTAATCGGATCCCAGATATATGTAAGGATATGTTTGTCATCACACGGAGAGGATAGTCCAGTGTTGCCTGGGCATTGTTGAGCCTTGGGCATGATGCATAATATTTCCACGGAATCCTTGCCCCAGAAGGCTAATTGACAAGAGCATACTCAATGCCAAGAAATGCTGATTCATTTATATCACAGGCTGACGCGGGCTAGCCTCAATTACGATAAGAAGGTATGGGAACTTTTTAAACAACGATGGAGATTCCTGAATCACAAGCAACCTACCGGAGTCCTGGGGCGCATCACATGCACAAGCGGGGGGACAGCAAAAGGCGTAGGTTACAAAATGCAGTGATAACGATAAGATTCGTGTGGCACAGTCTAGGTCCAACGGCTAGGAATGAAGGCGAGGCAAAAGCGTGCCGTGCCAGCCGAGCATGAGCGCGGAACCCGGATAATCGAGTTTTGGTGGACATCTGTGCGCAAATATGACAAAGCTTTCCAGAATTTGATGTTTTAGCGACGCCATAAAGGAGAAAATTCCAGGGTCCTTGTCACATCTGGCGTGGATGTGTCACCTTGCACTTCCCGAGGAAGAGGAGAAGCTTAGCTAAGCCATGTTCTAAATTTAGATGTATATAGGATGGTATGATAAGTGCCAAAGAGGTGCAAGTTGTGTGGAGTGTTCAAGTGCATCAGACGTAGGAACTGACAGAAGATTGTGGCCAGAGTGGAAAAGGAGTACTGGATTTATGGGGGGAGATGAGGGAAAGGGTGGTGAATGGAAAGATCTGGAAGGGAACCGGGGAAACGGATTGATGATGACGCATCTCGGCAGGGCGGGTTGGATAGGACATATGGAGGAGCCGTAGATGGAAGGTGATATGAGAGTGGAAGCAAGGAGGAAGCCAAGCGCTGGGCTTTGTCAGGCAGCATGAGTCAAACAACAAGTGTCTTCTCCTCCCGATCTTATTTATTTCATCACTACAAATTATCTCGCCAAATTCTGCCGATTACTACTGCCATATATTTCTCTACTCTCTGCTCCCTGCCACCGTTCCGCACTCCCTCTTTCTCACCAGGATGTCTCGCAGAATATCCTCTGCATCCCTCCTTCTCCTTCTCCTTGCAGCACTCTCCATTTACTGCTCCCCGGTGTTATCCCACCAAGTCGGAGTCAGAGACGGCAGCCATATCCTCGCCAGAGATGGTGATCACCACCACTCCCCCTATGCACAACCACTCCTCGAGCTGAACGAGACCGAGATACTGATGAAGCACTCGCCCACACCGCCGTCGTACTACACCATCGATTGGGAGGACTCGGAGAATACCACCAAGAGACACCCTGGTTTAATTGTGTCCCACGCTTTGTTCATGGGCCTCGCTTTCTTTGTCGCTCTTCCCATGGGTGAGACTTTCAGATTCCGCCGGTGACACTCATCAGGATGCCAATACCTCTCTCGCTTCCCTTAGGCGTCATGCTGCGCTCCGTGAAACATACTGGTCATACTATTGCAATCGTCGTCTTCTATGCCCTCTCCATTGTTGGGTGCGCGGCCAGTGCGTTGTATACAAAGCTCACACCGAACATGTCCGTTCCTTCGATCAAGGCTGTTGAATTGTGTTGACATCATTTTCCTTTTTTAGGTACCAAGGTCGGTTTGATCTCATATCACTTGGAACCCGCGGCTCTCAACCGCCGATCCCTCTTTAGGGTCTGTTCACGGCAAACACGGCTATGTTTTCCTTTTCCTGGCCGCGTTGCTATCCGCCATTGATGTCCTTGCCGCTATGCGTCGCTTGATTCATTTTGTTCGAAGCGATGAGCCCAAGTCCATTAAATTATTCTGGACACGGGTCGTTCTTAATCAAGACACCGATCGCTCGGGGACAGGGCCCGAGTACACTGGCCTAGTCGTGGATGAGCCCGAAGAACTCGAGTTGCACAAGGTTTCCCAAGAATCTGCTGATAACGGACTTTGCGAGACTGCTCAATGGGCGAATGATGTTCATACCCATCGAAGAAATTATTCTGTGGCTTCGGAAGGAACAATCTTTGGTTCCCGCTCGCCAACTTATTCCGACGTCACGGTTCAAGAAAAATTCAGGCGTACTGTGAAATCAAAAAGTCTGTTTTCCCGTATCGGCAATGGCGTTTTTGCGGTTCTTGAGCGATGCCTCATCGTTGCTGGCTTTGCGCAAGTGCTCACTGGAATAGTTGTTTATACTGGTACGTTCCCAGGGGTGATTATGTGCGCTTTCTAATGATTTGTAGGTGGTTGCCGTGAAAACTATCAAAATGGATGCTTGGCTCATCTGATCAGTGCGTATATATGTTGACTTCATACATCGGTATATATAACCGTCATGTTCAGAGGGCGGTATCTTCTGGTGTTACGGACTCCTGACTTTTGGCCGCTTCCTTGGCTCATATGCTCATCTCGGGTGGGCATGGAATCGGGCCCCAAATGGTGATCCTTACTCCGCCGAGTTCATCGAATCGTTCGTTATCTTCCTTTATGGTATCACAAACACTTGGATGGAACGCTTTGGTGCCAACCCCGGGGACCCATTCACTACAAAAGAAATTCAACATATAAGCATTGCGGTCAGTGCAATTTCCGCAACAAATCCATAACATCCGGCTAAAGTATATCTCATCTTACCCCAGATTATGTTCTTGTTTGCCGGTCTTATCGGAATGTGTATTGAATCCAAACTCGTGCGGAAATGGTTGGCAGCATCAATCTTCAACTCGGTCGCGACTTCTTCGAATACACCCCGGGATACCATAACCGAGCCTCCAAGCTATGGCGCCAGTTTCAATCCATTCCCAGCTCTCGTGATTGGTGTGACAGGCGCGGCTATGGCAGCCCACTTTCAGACATATCTATTCCAAGTGCGTCATCCCTGCCACGAAGGCTATTTCAACGCTAATCTCTGTGCCCGCCGGCAATCATTCGCATCTACAGGTGCAGATCCACGCCCTATGGGGAAATCTTTTGGTCGGTTTCTCAGTTTTGCGCTGCCTCACTTATCTTTTCCTTTGGTTGGCCCCTCCTCGTTCTGTCCTCCCCTCCCGTCCTCCCACTGAGGCACTTGGGAGTTTCTTTCTCGCATGTGGCGGTTTGGTCTTTATGTTCTCTACTGAAGAGGTCACTCTAGCCGCAATGCGCCGTGGACGAGACGGTACGTTTTTCAATGTCTTCAAAAGGTCATCAACTGATGTTACATAAACCAGATGTTATGATGTTCTTGAACGTCGCCGTTGCCATTACTTGCTTGGCCTTCTGCTGGACTATTCTTGTTGTCGGTTTCAAGGGATGGCTCAAATCAAGACAATACGCAAGCGTAACATACCGGACTGCCGCATGATCCTTTCTCACGTCTCCTTAGCCAAATTGGAGGAGTATCAATTGTTTCGGTCATTTACCTGTAGTTACTAGCGCATTTACATTCATCTCTACTCAACTTTTTCTCTTCGATCATCAGTATGTGTGTAATTCATACGATTTGTTTCTTCACGAATCGAGACGACTATTTTGATGTATTTCATTATCGTTGATATTGTGGCTTAATAAATGACTCTATGTTTTAATTTTATCATAACATTAACCAAGCATAGTCCGTCACGGCACCCATCCAGACCCAAAACCCGCTCCAGCCACATCCAACAAAACCATTCCAACAACTCGAGCGGCTATTGAAATCGGTCTTATAGAGCACTCGCGCAAGTTGTACAGCAGCAAGTCCAATACCGCAGTAAAAAGGTATAGTCTGAGCGTTCAGGTATCCTGCAAGGCAAACAAGCGAGAGCGTAGAAGCGGAGAGACCGCTTAGAATTACGCGGGAATGGTCGCCGAAAAGGAGGGCTGTTGACCGGATGCCAACTTCTACGTCGTCTTTTTTATCCTGTAGTTGTATATTAGACAGGGGGGGGTAAAGATATAAGAGATTTAACCCACCTGATGGGCATATATACTGTCATAGACCAACGTCCAACACACGCCTCCAGCGTATAGGGGAACGGCAACGTTCCAGTCGACAGCACCAGCTACCGCTGACCAGCCAAGCAATGCTCCCCAGTTGAAGGCCAAGCCTAAGTAGAGAAATTGAATATATCAGTTCCTCACCCTCCGATCATATGTGTGGTATACCGACCTAAGATAGCTTGAGGCCAATATGTTATCCGCTTCATTAATGGATAGATCGTCACTAGGGACAGGGATGACGCTCCTAGGAAGATACTAGACACATGGCGTGTCCATTTCGTCAGTGACTAGACTAGTTCGGAGATTCCGATACGGGGAAAGCAGGTTCAGTACTTACCTATACCAGTTCAATTGAAGGAGGACTCCGAGTCCTGCGGTCAACTGGGCACCAAGGAAAACAAAAGCCTGCTTTCGCGTAATATCGCCTCGAGCAAGAGGCCGGTCCTTGGTTCTCGCTACAATCGTGTGCGGGCATTTGAGTTTCACGGTGATATTGCGGTTCAAACAGGGAGAGGGACATACGCACCTACCGCCTTGTCCAAATTCTTATCCCACATGTCATTGATTGTGCACCCGGCTCCTCGCATGACGAGAGCCCCCAGACCGAACAAACCGATGTAGGTGAGAGGTGTGCTTATAGGAGCTTGTATGGCATAAGAAGCCATCGTGATTGACCAAGCTATACAAAAGAAAAAGACGCGGCTCAAATGGGCTGTCGTCCCAAGACAAGGAATGAGTTGCGTACCGCATGGATAGAAGAGTAATAGTGTTCCTATGGGTTTATCTATTCGTGTGAGGTAGACATATGGTTGCCATTGTGCAGGTAGACGGTCTATCCACGTTGTTGGTACGGATGTGGGGGGATGAACGGTTGAGGAAGAGGATCGCCGCGTTGCTTGATGCGAACTTGACCTAACCCATGAGCCTAGGTGGTTTATGGTAGCGCTATGGCGTTTAATATGTACATTGAAGAGTACGCTGGGGTTTCGGGCTCTGAAGCATGTCTGTAGGCGCGGGAGAATAAGAGGGCTTGTCATGTGTAAGGACAAACACGGCGTTCACTGACCCGGTCCGTGCCTCCTCCTATGAGCTCGCCGAGCTCGGATTGGTCGTTATCTATGTCCTGCGCAACACTGGGCTATTCCACTAGGTCTTATGGGGCTCAACCGTTGATTTCAATGATCATGCGCGCGTCTCTTATTCATTGTCAAAAACTGGCCTCCTGGAGACCATTTTGTCGCGTTAGCCGTATATCGACGCGTTGACGCTGGGGCTTGCATGTCATCACCTGGGACTATTTCATGACCCTTGCAAAATGCACTGTATGGAATGAGAAAATCAATGGATGGTACAAATCTCTACACCACTACCTCAATGAACTACGATAGTATTTACTAGGCCTCTCGTCATAATTCATAACTGACTCACTGAGCTCCAAGTCCTCAACAATGTATCTAGTAAAAAATGCATATATTGCGACTTCCAAACTAACCATACAGGAATCCAATGCGAAAGGGACAAAAATACACGATGCAGCTAAGCAGAGAAAAGGGCGAGCGGTGACAAGGAGATAACAACATAGATGGAGGACGAGAAATCCTTTGTCTCTTTAGTCCCACTCCTTGGCAAGTTTGAAACTCCATTCCCAATCTATGTTTTCTTATAGTCAGTAAACAGACAAATAACTACGAGGGTGCTTACCAGCATAGACTTCACCGTCATCGTCGACGACACGACTGCGGACCGAATACGAACCAGATCGGGCGAGCACTCCTGAAGGCGATTCCTCAGGATCAAAATTCTTGACGTATGCCTCGCCCTTTGGGTGAGGACCGTAGGATCCTAGCATCTGCTCGAGCTTGTCGACTGGGCCATTGTCAATAAAATTTTTGTCTTCGCGGCGGACTTCCCTCACCTTTGATGCCCGCACGTTTCACCAATTGGATATATCGGACACCCTGGAGAAATGCCTGTGAGCAATCAATCACGCTACCTTTGGTATATTACGCTTACAGTAATGATAGAGTGGTTGACCTTGAATGTTATCCGAACACTGACAAAAATTAACACCGAGCCCTACGATGTGGGTGGAAAACTCACTTGTATTCTACACCTTCCTTAATAATGATTGGTTTCTTCTTGGCCTCAGCTAGCGCTTGATGGTCATTGATATCGAGCGAAATCTCTTTCCCAGAGGGAAGTGTAGGAGAAGCCAGTTCGAGTGTCAAAACGGTGACCTAAATTTCCCAGAATGCTATCGGATATGGCACGGGGATAGAAAACGTACTCACCTTTGGACCAGTCCCAGATTCACTGGTCCCAGGAACGATACCAAGGGAAGCTTTCCAACGGGCCAAACTCTCATCTTCGGCATCAAGTTTGGCCAATTCTTCAGGTGATTTAGAGCCACCAGGCTTGTAACCTGAGCAGAACGGCGGCGATTAGAACTTTAGGTGCCTGATGGTAATGAGATGACATACCAGGAGTAATTGTTGGTTTCAGTTCGCTCTCGATATCGTCGTTCTGGGGGCAGGGATGAGCCGTAGCCGTCGACGAAAGGACAATGGACGTACGTTAGACATTTTCAGGACTCAAGAGACACAGGAGATGTCAGTATCTGTTGGGCATGCTTATGATCGACATCAATATCGATTTCGCACGGCTGCTGTCGCTGTTTGCCAATTGCGTCCAATCATGGTCACAGGCCCGAATGTCGTTCTGCTCCCTTGCCCTCCTCACAAATTACAGCATTCTCGAATCAGGTTATCATATAAAGGAGTATAAGGACAGTTGTACAACTAGAAGAACTATATAAAAGCAACCAAAGGTAACCCAGGCATCTCTTATCCTTCCCATCTTAAGACGTTATACAAGGCAAAAGCGAAGTTATTAAAACACAAGCATCAATGGCAAATATTAGGGATGCATATATGCATAACACCAACGAAATCAAAATTTACCACACTCTAAGGCGATCCAACGGGAGATATCGCGGCGGTGAGGTGCATGCTCTCTGTATAGCCATCAGAGTCAGTCTGACATATATCTGTAGTATCAATCAATCACTTGCCCCCTTTGAACCAGCATTTCCCTTTGCTGAGATGATAACACTTAGCACCGTTTGGACAAACATGCCCCCAGCAGCATTTGTCGCCGAAGGGACAGGGCATGCCTACCATCCTGTTTAAGTGGACAATTTTATTTGGGATGGGCTGACGGAAACACACCATTCTTCAACCAGTTGCACGGCGCCTTCTTGGCATTGACCGCTAAGGAATGCAACTGTTCCGGCGTCAGGACATAATCATGGGCATATTTGCACAATGCGGCCTAATGCATGTGAATTCAGTCACGTCGAATCCACAGGAGTATCAAAAATTATGACGCACCCCTTTCGAACAGGTCATGAGATAGTGTTCATTGCAGGGAGGGGGGTTTTCTAATAAATGAAATCAATCAGAGTTGAGGATATATCTAACGGAACGATCTCCACTCACGTTTGTGGAGAGGCTAGAAAGTCCGTCGTCTTCTATTAATTCGAGGGACGTGCAAGGGGGAAGAGGACCTACCAAACAAGGGTCTATCAAGCGCCCGACAGACCGAGCGGGGGACTGCGGGCTAATAAGTCCCCCATTGGTAGTTACGTTATTTGACGTTCCAACCGTAAGTGGGGCAAGCTTGCGAGTCACTCGAGGAAGCTTCTCCGAAGTAAAAACAACATCCAGCTTGAACTGGGGTAACGGGTGGAAGGGCGCATCTCGCTCCCCACTTTCGGATGCAGTGAGAAGGACAACCTTGCCGATAACCTGTTCCTTCTCTAAAACATTGAAAGGGCCCATATATGCCGTGGCATCGTATCCTGGGGGAAACAATAAGGTTGCGCCTAACACCGAAATGTGACATGCATACCGCCAAAGAAGACTCGAAGGGTCTGTGGGAAGCGAGTATAAACTTGCAAATATTCTGCGACAGGGGGAGGTGAGCGCCCGCGGTTGTCAAGTGAACTTGCCCACATGCCTCTGATTTTTGCCTCGAGAGCATCCTTGTTATTGCCTGCGTCAATTACGAGGAATCTTGGTGACGCGTGTGTGAAACCCTGAGTGCCCGTCACAAATATAGCTGAGAATGGCAATGACAAAATATAGAACACTCACCATGATAAAATTGTCAAATTGATCTGGTGTACAGTAGCCCGACTCAAGGAAAGATTCTTTGAGGGCACTTTTGTTCAAGTAGATATTGATCCAGAAGGAAAGGCGTCCAAAAACATGTATATCCTCGTTGGCCAAGTATTCGGCGATAGACTGGGTGATAATTTGTGCCGCCATTCTGCCACCCTGGTAACCTTGGACAACGAGGTCTTGTCTAAACATGAATTCATCCCCATTTATAACGCATAGAATGAGTGGATTGTAGTTCTGGGCCATGCTGAGCCTCACGAATGACTGGGAGAGTTTAAAGGAGCTTACGGATTTAAAGCTATCCATGTTGGAAATTTGTCGATTGAGAGTCGCCAACTGCACATTATGCGCTTTAGATTCCCTCTCCGAGGCTTCCAGCGCAACTGAATGCGCTTGCTTCCAAACTAGCAGTTCCACCTCCAACTCAGCAACACGGCCTTCCAACTCGGCATTCCGCTGAAGAGTAGCATTGGACAGGCCTTAAAACCTCATATCAGCAGGCAAGCTTGACTGAGGAGTCATAATCGCTCACTGAGAAGCTTGGTCAGAGTATCATCCCTAGAGAATGTGATTTTTGAGGATATAGTCTCAAGGGCCCAAGGAACAGGGTGGACGTACCATAGCTGTTGATTTGCCTCGCCCAGAGGCTGAGTGGCCATGATTGGCTAGACTGTGGGGGTGTAGATTGTGGGGAGTGAGTGCAACGTTTAATCGGTATTGGTGACCTTTAAAACCAACTTCTTACCGCTCAAAGTAAATGAACATGTAAACAAACCTTCTCTGGGGTTCTATTTGACTTCTACTGCCAGGCGAGGAAGGTATAGCTCGGAAAGGGAAGTTAGAAGGTGATAATGATGCCGTACTCCGCTTCGAAAGTCACACGAATCAGCAAATGCCGCCGCCCAACCAATGACAAGGATTATCTTTGGCGCCCATGGATAAAATTCTCTTCGTGACCACTAGCACGGTGCTAGGTGCCGTCAAAACTGAGATAATGTTCGGTGTATTCCACTAATCAAAGTGAAGGTCGATATGTTACAGAAGGGGGGTGGTCTTTAATACTCATTGTGACATCGAAACTCCGCGGCTAACCAAAAACCCCGTTTGACAATGAGCCAGGCCTAACCCATTTATAGACCTTCGGAGACTGGACTTAAACTTGAGGGGCTACTGGTCATGGGTGGTCGGACGGATTTATTACATGTCCCTCTGGGGTCCTTCCGGTATTCTGTGCATATCGGCTTGCCACTGGGGTCAGACTTTGTTCACTTGATAAGCTGTGAATGTACCTCCAGTAAATTTGCATTTCCCTTTTTTGAAATAATAACACCCCACCCCACGGGGGCATACGTGTCCAAAGCAACAGAAGTCACCAAAAGTACAATCCTCGTCTGTAATCGTTTAGTCATGACTTCTCGCAAGAACTTGAGACCCACTTTTATTAAGTGCGGGGCAGGGTACCTTTTTCGCATTAGCTTTCATTTCTGCGTAATGCTCAGGCTCCAAAATATAATTGTGACCGTATTTACATGCCACTCCATACTTGCAGTGCCTCGCGAGGTAGAAGCGAGTGCAGGGGGGTGGATTATCTAGGAATCGGGGTCAAAGGTCAAATAATCAGATTTCGCGCATCTTTCCTTGAAAAACTGCTAGTAAAGTAGTCACGTTTAGCAAGTCCCTGCAAAAATAGATAAAAGGAGTCAGCTGATTGTCAGATTGTGGGTTGATTACCATACAAGTTGGGGAACCAGGCGTCGAGTACCGCCATTTTGGTGAGACTGCCCATTTTCATTCGTAACGACGTGGTCGCTAGTCGTTTCGGACCCAACGACTGAGTAATTATCGACCTGATTCAACAACATATTGGAGTGTATTGCGGGGGACATGAGCCACGAGCTATGATTTCCCATCTCAGGAGTTGGTTGATGGACGTCGCCTCGCCCCAGGCTAGACGGTGCGGTTTCTGTGATCGGAGCATCATAGAGTGGAGGTGATGGATTGCTAGAAGTGGCAAGTGGATCTTGACCTTGGGAGGGAGCGACAAGCTTCTGGGAGATGAATAATCCCGGAATAGAAAGGATAGGAAGTTCTAGGTCATCGAAGCCTGCCGCATGCTCAGTGTAACTTTTTAACAGAATGAATTTTTGCTTAAATCCGGAGGTTATGTGTGAGCGAATAGTAGTGACATAGCCATTATCGTGACAACCTGTGAAATGAGATGTCAGGAGATAGAAATTCGAAGATTAGGCCGATTAAATACCTCCAAAGAGGATCTTATACGTTTGGGGAAGCCGAACTTCATCTTCTAGGAATGCTAGATTGAAAATATCGCATGAAGTGTCAAATGGAGCGCAGGAAACAGCCATACCTTTTATTTTTGCATCCGCTGCTTCTTTGTCGCTGCCGACATCGACCATTATAAACCGTTCCGTAGCTTGGTTGAAGCCCGTGACAAAATCTTCAAGGCGGATTCTCGCCGAGTGATAGTTGCAACGATTTAGGGTATGGAGTAGGCCCCGCTTATTAAAGAATATATATATGGAGAGTTGGAATCGTCGAATTTCGTCAAGGGAAAGTATGTATTCCTTGATCGAATCTGATAAATGCGTAGCAGCTTTATGACCTCCACTCTGACCGAGTGCAATCAAATGAGGGACAAAGATAGCCCCGTCCCCGTCAAGAAGCACAACGACTCTGGATACCTGAAGAAGAATCAGCTAATATGAAGTGTCGAATGGGAAATTCCTGCCTGTATCTGCCTTTCCAGGATCTCTTGTTGCCTTTCGTAATATTGTACAAGTTGTTCTTTCTCATCCTCTAAACGTTTCTTTTCTGTGTTGGTCTCACTGAACACTTTTTTATAGACGGTCAAATCGACTTCGAGTTGCTTGATCCTGTCTTGGAGAACCGCCTCGCTCGTGAGCAAGCGAGAAATATCGTCTAACATGCAACGTCAACAAGACAAGCGTAACTCGATACAGCAACCTACCCCTGATGCCATCGAATCTTTGGAGGCTATAGAAAAGGTGAATTGAGTTGTGGACAGGATAACACCACGATTATGTATGTTAAGACTTACATAGGCTCATCCGACACGGCGGCGCTCATGACACGACCAAAAAAACTGAGGATAGCTCAGCCAGTGGTGGTAGAGTTGGCAGTGGCGGCAACGTGAATAGAGCAAGGTGGCCGGGAGCGGTGCCCCCGAACAATTATCTGAGGGGATAACAGTCGACTGAATGTGAGTAATATATGGGTGATAACTTGAACAAGAGAGATAGGGTTATTGTGTCTGACTGAGAACAAGAGTGGACGGTGGGACAAATACAGAAGATGTTCACACGTTGCAGACCCGCAGTGTCAACAACAACACTTCAGTCACAATAAACGGGGTCTGAAGCCGCAAACTAGGCGGAAGCACCAGAGAAGACACCTCCTGCATATTTTATTCAAGAATTACGTTTGATCACAATGTTATGGGAAACAACGGTCGGAGAAACAGAAGCAAAGTATATATTGCGTCCGATCAATAATTCGGAAATGCGAGTCTTAATTCTTCGGTTCCTTTGGTTCTTTGTGCATGTCGACTTCGCTCCAGCGTCAATTTCATGAAACCCTAAGTGCAACGCAACGCACCTCCAACGAATTTACATTTGCCCAGCTTTAGGAAGTGACACTTGGTTACCAGGGGACAAGTATGACCGTAACAACAGTTATCACCCCATGTACATATTTCATCTAAGAAGCGAAGCTTGATTATAGTTTTTCCAGGAAATACTAGGGTACATACTCTTGTTAACGGCTGGGCAAGGTGACTTTTTCGCATTGAGTTTCATTTCATCATAGTGTTCGGCTTCGAGTATATAGTTATGGGCGTATCTGCAATCTGATCCATGTTTGCAATTGTCAGCGAGATAGAAGAGGGTGCATGGAGGAGGTTTTTCTAACGATCCGGGCTGAGTATCAGGTCGATGGGTGCTAAAATATACTGATACTCACGTTTAGAAAGTGCCTGTGGCAGGGATAACGTTGAGTAGGCAAATATCCAAGCATAGACATGTAGCTGAACCTACAAGTTTGGGGTTTAAGCGTCGGGTACCACCCGCATTATGGTTGGGAAAGCCGTCGTCGTCGTTGTTGTCACTGCTCGAGTCGGAATCGATCGTCGAGGAAAGTTCGACCTTTCTCAGTAGAATCCTAGAATAGGTCGTGGGAGGTGAAGACCCGAAACCTTGATTGTTCAGCTCAGTTGTTGTCTGGGAACCATCGAACCGCGCTGGGGTGTCTGGAACTGGAGGGGAAGAAAGTGGGGATGGCTGGTTACCAGGCGCAATGAGTGAATCCTGAATGGGGGAGGAAGCCGCGAGCTTCTGAGAGATAAATAAACCTGGGATAGCTAGGATGGGGAGGCCCAAGTTGTCGAAGCCTGCAGCATGTTCCGCGTAACTTTTTAATAGGATCAATTTTTGCTTCAATCCGGAAGTTATATGTGAGCGGATTGTAGTAATATAGCCGTTATCATGGCACCCTGTCCACTCAACGTTCAATGTCATAACTAGACCAACGATGAAAATTTTACCTCCGAAGAGAATCTTGTACGTTTGTGGAAGTCGAATCTCATCCTCTAAGTAGGCTGGAATGCGCCAGCCTTCAGAGTGTGCACTTGCGCTAGACACGAGATGTCGCACCTTTTATTTTTGCATCTGCTGCTTCCTTGCCTGTGCCAACGTCGACCATCATAAATCGTTCCGACGCTTGGTTAAAACCAGTGATGAAGTCTTCGAGGCGGGCTTTGGCTGCATGATGACCACAACGGTTGAATGTATCCGCGAGGCCTCGCTTGTTGAAGAAAATATACACAGAAAGTTGAAATTGGCGAATCTCATCAAGAGAAAGTATGTGAGTCTTGATTGAATCTGATAATTGGCTAGCAGCCTTGTGACCCCCGTTTTGACCTTGGGCGATTAACTGAGGGGGGAAGATAGCCCCATCCCCGTCAAGGAGTGAGACAACCCTGGACGCCTGTGCCAGTTATCGGTATAATGATACGTATAAGGATTATTATCTTACACGTAGTTGTTTCTCGAGACATTCTTTTTGTTTCTCGAGGCAATCTTTTCGCTTCTCGGAATCACGTTTGAGTTGCTCGTAGCGCTCCTCCCAATGTTTCTTCTCCAGGTTGGTGTCACTGAATATACGTTTGTAGATAGTCAATTCTTCTTCAAGTTTCCTTATCTTGTCTTGGAACGACGCCTCGCTGGCGACTAGTTTAACAACCTCATCTAGGAGACTGTTAGGTGAAGGGGTGTGGGGGTGTTTTGTGGTCGCACCTTTGATATCTTCGAACCTTTGGACGCTACATGAAGCTAAGTCAGACATCACATAACACGAAGGATAAGGACGCTTGCATGGAATCGCCCGAAGACATGCTCATGCTGTATCAAGAATAAGGGGGTGTTGGGTTGAGTTGTCGATAAGTGTGCGGACGTGAATAAGGAGGAAGTCGCAAGTAGGGGATGTGGGTTACTCGTCGGTTGCCCACACCTTCTTATGTAGTCCAACAGCTAGGAAGGTATGGAACAGCTTGATACCCCTGACCTTTGAAGAGAGAGTGGGACGCCTGCTGTTCCAAGGTATACTAAACTCGCTTTGGGTGGGTTCAGACAGCAGCGTGCCGCAGTAAAGCAGGTCATTCACACGTTGTATCCGTGCGTTCAGATTCAGCGCCAGGATATGATCCAGTGAAACCGGCTTGTCAATGCCTTCCAGCTCGTATATTTTAGGGGCCTACTGCCGAAAGACATCTATAGGTGCTGTGCCCGAGAAAGTGGTTTTATATTGTTGAGACAGAGGCGTCCTGTTGACCAAATAGACATAGAGAGCGTGATAAATATGCTTGAAACGTTTCCTAGGCTTCTGAAGTATACAGCATTGGAGCCTGAGCTTCTTCGGGGTTTTGGGGGCGTGAAAAGAGAACAAACGTGGAATGTTGATGATCATGAAGCCCCAGGGTTCCGGCTGAGTGGAATCACGTTACCGTCGCGCCCTGGTTTGACGCGTCTTTCGAACAGTGACCTCTCCTTGCGACACCTGCCTCTTATCTGGACTGCGTTCCCCCCATGAGTGACATCTATTCTACCCTGCAAATCTCTCCGAGGAAGCGTCGTCCGTCCGATTCCGACGAAAGAGCAACAACATCTACCCCTAAGAAACTACGGACAGCGTCAGTTCTGATTTCGTTTCATTTACCAAAAGTCTGAGAATTCACATAGGCCATTGACCCCGTCCTCTATATCTCGCCGCGCGAGGACGGCTGGAACGTCGATATCATCGAAGAAATTACCCGATCATCTCTCACGTCTGTGTGCAATTCATAGTTCCCTCCAACGCGCCATCTCGCATGCACTCGCGACTTGTGCTGTTTCTCCAGCGTCTGATTCAGGATACCTTCGGAATGTTGTCAATCATATGTCCTTGAAGACTTATGCTGGCTTGTCCTCATCTTTTGAGATCGAGGATCTAAAGCGTCTTTGTTGGCTCTGGGAATGGGATGGGGAGCAAGTATCTGTGCCAAAGGATGCGGATAAGAAGAAGGAGAAGGAAAAGGAAGACAACCCTTTCTTAGACAATCCAACGAGTGTAACCGAAGACTGGACCCGTGGGGGGATGGGTTTCCTTGTCGCTACAACAACTCATTTATCAAAACAAGCACGACAGCGTCTCCCAGTCTATGGCATTGGAATTGAAATCGAAATGGATATCGATAAGGGAATGGACAGTGGGATGGCTGCTGTTGCTCGCTGGACCTCTGCAGCAGATATTCGCCAAAAGCAATTCGAGAAGAAGCTCGAAAAATGGGTTAAGGTAAGGCTATAACTATACAATGTGTCTGCCACTGAAATCTAAGGTATACAGCTTCACAATGGACAGACGACCATCCCTGTCATTCCCCTAGCAGATCTACCTGATCTTCCTACTCCTCTCAAAGCTTCCTCGTTGACCATGAAACTCGCATCTGCATCTCCGAAGGGAGTCAGTTCCATGGCCCTCTCCTTCCCACCTACTTCACTGGTTCATTCTCCCACCAAGAAAATGACCCGTGATTTCCTGGTCCCCTTTCCTACATCCTCCACATCACCAACGAAGAAGTCATCCACACCATTCCCACAGACGCCCCGTCACAAACGGGGTGGAATCTTAGCATCCACGCCTATCACTCCACAGACACCTTCCAACAGGATATCTACTAGCTTGAGCGACGCCGAAGGGCCACCAGAAACACCATCTAAACAAACCGGAGCCCTCGCAAAAACAGCGCCCGCAACCCCATCTACTTCTCGAAGACAAGCTCTCTATGAACGCATTCGCCTGCGATCCATTACAACTTCTCCAACGAAGAATACCAAGGAGTCTGACACGCCGAAGTTAACCCGCGATCAGTTGCTTAAGCTTAGCCAGGAGGAGATGAGAAGACGCTGTCTATTGGGTCGCCTTGGGGGAGTCGCCGAAAGTGTCTGGATGTTAGTATTTTTTACTGTGGCCGGCTTATACTGATCTGACGCCCATGCCCCAGGCTATTTGCTGTACCTGCAAGCGGCAGCGCAACTCCAGGAAGAAGACGTCGTGCATTGCCTATGACAGAAGTAGCCTTGGCAGTTATCAAATCTTCCCCTGTACCCATTTCGACTGCGGAAGCTAACGAATCATTGGTTCTGCTTGTGAAACTCTGTCCGTTTTTCCTAAAGAAGCTGGACATTCAAGGAGAGGAATGGTTGGAAATGCCTGCTTCCTCCGGTGCTTCATCTGGA
Source organism: Macrolepiota dolichaula (assembly GCA_003315915.1). Lineage (NCBI taxonomy): Eukaryota > Fungi > Basidiomycota > Agaricomycetes > Agaricales > Agaricaceae > Macrolepiota > Macrolepiota dolichaula. The sequence goes on along the minus strand of QFDT01009798.1, from coordinate 17,620 downwards.
CTCTCCGGAACAAGCTCTGTTAATACCACCCCCACCAAACGTGGTCTCGTTCCACCGCCCAGTCCAGGAAACAAAATTAACAGCGCAGAACTTATCCATAGAAGCCCAAAACGTATTAAGGAGGCAGGGGGCTTGAGGGACGTCCGCGAGATTATACGCAGAGAACTAGAACTTCAAGACTAGCTTTGTTATGCTTCATCTATCACACATTTCCTTATTCCGTATATCCGTTATAACTTTGTGTGTTATTCGTAGTTTTGTACCAACTAGTAAAACCAGCACAGTCCCATTGGCCTTAGCCCTTGATCGACAACAGGTCCTCCCAAGTCGATTCGATTGTCCATAAACTCGCAATGTGCCCGCCAGAAACTTCTTTCAACCTGGCATTCGGATATTGTCCTACCAACCACTCGGCCCACCTTCCAGGCATCATCGTGTCCTCCTTGGAAGTGACTATGAATACCGGTTTATCGCTCATTTCCTCCAGTTTGAAGCCCCAATCACTGTGCATCACATCGGCGGATTCCAAAAAGCCATCCCAGGACTTTCCGACACTCTTGACCATATTGGCCGCCATCTCTCTCTCGAATTGACCCTCTTCTAATCCTCTCTCCTCTCTCCACTTTTCGAATAATACTTTCTCCTCTTCCTTTACATCATTGAATATAAGGCTTCTGATGAGCGCCTCCGCATCCTCGATATGCTTTACTTTCGCTCCAAAGACGACTGATCCCAGGCGCTGGACGAGTCTCCAAGGGATATACCGAGATGGTGGCCCGACGGAGAGATAGTTACTCCACGTCATGTCCTCCGCATACTTTTTATGATGCTTGAACGGCACGCCAGGGGCAAGGAGAAGACATGCAATGATGTGTCGGATAGGAGGAAAGACCTCTGGCGACGCGTTGAAAATCATCTGGGCAGCAACCGTGCCATATGAACCCCCGCTCACGTAGAGCTTGTATTCTCCCTCTGGGGCACTAGAGCATCCAGGGTGGAGATGCTCAAGGAGCGCGGTCGTGTCCTGCGCTAGTGAGAGGTAGAACGGCGTCTTGTCCGGGTCGGCGCGAATGGACGAATTCCCCCATCCTGGGAGTGTTGGAGCGATGTAATGTACGTTGTGTTTGAGTAGGACCGGAGAAGGACGTGTTGCGCTGCCTACACCAAAGACGCCATGAAAGAAGAGTACGATGGTTTTGCTGTTGGGATCTCCATTGTGCTCATATGCTAGGACTCTACCACCAGGCAGATCGAGGAGCTCTTCGCCTGGCTGGTCAACCATGGTGAGTCGGTGAATGTTTGGGCTTGGCGAGTGTCCCCAGCTATTACCTCTTTTTAACCATACTAGCTTGGATGGGCCCGACCTGACAACCGCAGCATCGGGTTCAATTTGATGAGGCTCTGCCCAGCTCTGCCTGCGATCAGCGTACGAAATTCCGTCATTATTCTGTTGATTTGATAATTTCCAACAAGTTCAAACAATTACAATTACTCTTCTCAGAGGACAGCATCCACGAATGATATTTGCTTTACTAGCTACTACTGACTCTCCATACTTGAGGTCATCTCTCCATTTCGGCACCTCGTTACCATATTCATTTGGAGAAATAATACATAATAATCGACATGTATCTCAGCTCCAGCCTGAACCTCTAGCCGCTTTGTACGGTGCATTTGGTGCCTGTTGTAGGGTGCCACTGCTCACCAGACTGACATGCCTAGGGAGGCGGCGCAGCAGTCCTTTTGACTTTTGACTCATTGACTGCGCTTGCGAGGAAGCCAAATTAGTATAATCCTTATCCCCGTCAGCCCCTGCATGCATGAGGGTAGCGTGCTACGTGAATTGAAGTACATGTCCCAGGACCGGATAAACTACCCTATCTTCTGGGATGTGCAAGCATATACGTGCTATACATTTACGTTGTGGTGGGATATCTCCGGTAGAGCTTCTCCATCCACGAACCGCGAGCTGTAGTGTCTTGTAGGCGATGACTGTCAGGACAGGTGATTTCTGAACTCCTTTAGTAAGAGAGTCCGCAGCTACCGCAGCATTCACGAAGGAGGTCAAGGGTTCGATCAAATAGGGGAGTGGTACTAGCCCTTCAGAGTGTCGTAGGCAGCAGCTACAGTCACGGACAACTCATGTGGCTGACGCCGTAGATGAGAATTGTCTCAAGGTGTTGCATATCGCCACTGCAATACACGTTGATCACTTTATCGCCGAGATAACAACGAAACAGTACAGACTATTCTCACAGATCAATGCAACTCTTTCAGTTTTCCTTCTCAAATCTCTCCCGAGCAATCTTCTCGAACTCGATACAATCAATTACGCGTCCCTCCTTCCTGCTGGCTTCTGCAGCAAAGACGGCTAAATGGCTTTTCACCACGTCCTCCACGCTCGCACCAAGTATTTGTTGTTTACCAGATCGGACGGCTTCAACAAAGCTTTCGATCAATCCACGGTCACCACCACCATGACCCCCAGACAGCTCGAAAGACTGATGATTCGAACTGCTGGTTCGAAAATCGGTCATCGTGAAGGACTGCATATCTCCAACGATCTCCCCATGTGTGAAGTGCATGCGTGTCTGACGTTCGCAGATCAGTGACGTATACGCGACCATCGTGAATGAGGCAGTCGTTCCATTTGCGAACTCGATATTCACGACCTGATGATCACAAACGTCGTTCGAAGTTTCGTACACGCACATGCCATACGGCCCTGTTTTGAGGGCCTCGGTGACGTTTTCGATGTCAGGAATGCCATCAGTCAGAACGCTGACGGGCCAATTTCTGTTGCCTGATTTAAATGAATCAAGATAGACTGTGTGTTGTTAGTACACTGTCGCGGTTGAAAGAGGGTAACAAAGTTCATTACTCTGCGTGGCACTATAAGGACACCCGTCCTCCTGCAGTGGACATTCAACACACCGTTTGACATTTCCAGCTAGGCGAGGTTTGTTAGAACTGCGAAAATGAGTTAAGGAGCCGAAGGATGAGACTCTGGACGGGGCCGTCGGCGAGAACCAGTGACAGAGCAAATCGATATCACTAGAGGTATTCACATATTATCGGCAAGGTGCGTTGAAATATGACTGGGGTGAACACGCACTGGCAACATTTTGTCATTAAGACGAAGGAGCTCTTCCCTTCGACAGCCCAATTTCCGCGCACATATGAGTGTGCAAAGTGATAATACCCAACTGGTTCAACATGGACAACGTTCACGAGATCACCAAGAGTCTTCTTGTGAACAATCTCAGATATTGCTTGGGTATATTCTGAGTACCGCAAGACTGGAAGGCGATTTAGTGGCAGCCTAAATTGGTTTCTGGGGATACTTGCCATGGCCCATGCCAAAAATAACACCAGCCTTCTTGATCGCTCGCTCCATTCGCAGGCAGTCTTCAATCGTGTTTGCCATGGGTTTCTCACATAAGATATGATACCCTTGTTCCGCAAAGGCAAGAGTGACCTCCGCGTGCATATCGTCTTGCACAGTAATTATGACTGCATCAGCCAGCCGTCTTCCGACCATGGCGATCGTTTCAGCAGAAGCAGCAAGTAGGTCTCGCCAGGAAATGAATACTAGAGTCTGGTCCACATTATGCAGATCGGCGAATTGGCGTTGAGTCTTAGGTCTTGGGTCTGCTATGGCCACGACCTTGCAGTCATGAGGATGCGAAAGAGCATATCTAGCGTATGCCTACAGTAGAAGAGCAGTATGTCAAATCTATAGTGTGTGGAAAGTACGGGGTGCAGTTACCTTTCCGCGCTGGCCACAACCTACGATAGCGAGGGTCACTGGCTGAGGTGAATTGGAGGGTTGGGCCATGATAGAAGGTAAAGAAGAGTGCTTTGTCCTAAGAGGCTTAGACCAGAATTTATTTGTCAGGAAGGAAGTCATGGTAATCAGCAGACGCGTCTGTCACACGAACCTCCATGACCAGGCTCCTCCCCCGCCTTGCACGCATCATTGAAGCGCAGCCTGATAGTAAACTAATTCCTTTCGAAGTCAAAAATCACCGCCCACGCCGTCCAAAATCCCTCCACAATCCAATACTACCACGCCCGTCCTTCAATCCAGATGCGTACTCACAATCCATCCTGCTTGAGCCAGAAAACCCAATTGCAACACCCGACAAGTATGTTCGGCACAAGACCCTTCCACCACGCGTATATGTTCCGGATACTGCGCTCAAGCGCGAGGGAGAGCATGATGGACCGCGGCAGATGACAGAGGAAGAACGCAAATGGTGGTCCAGTCCCTATCGCAAGTCCATTTTCGCTTGTAGGCTCAGTCAATTTCTAAACTAAGGTCACTACGCAGTCCGCATGCTCGTAACTCCACCTCGAAAATGTGCTCTTTCGGGACATTTATTTCCATCAGGTATACCCTTAGTCTTTTTTTCCGGTTCTATCATACCCCTATTTATGAGATTGGCAGCCTTCCTCCTTAGACTCGCTCCGGTACGGACCAGTGACGTTGAGCCTATATCAAAGACAGAGCCCGCGAAATGCATGCTAGTGCCTGATGGCCTTCAGAATGTCAAATTCACAGCACGGAGCTCGAATAGAGCAATTCATGTCCTATGTTCCCGCCAAGCCATCTCCTTCATACACAACAACCGCCTCAAAGTTGGCAATATACCTCATTATGTGACCATCCCACCAAACCTTGATACACACGTATCTCATATGCTTCGTCTCTGTGTCCTACAAACCCTTGAGCTATTCGTCAAAATCCTCCAAAGCAAACGAAAGGCTGATATTTTCGCAAACCCACCGGTTCGCAGGCTTTCGATGACAGAGTGGGAGGACGTCCAAGAGAAAAAGCAAATACCCTGGAAGGATGCCGTTGCCATAATTCACGCACCCCCAGTATTGGACGAAATCGAGCCGTCGATGTCGCCTCTTCCTTTACCGCCAGATACAAACATGGAGGCAAATGCGTCGCGCCCCGTAGCGACAATGTGCGATGTACCCTTTGATTCATCCCTTCCATCGAACTTTGCATATCGGGATGTTCTCCCTTCGGCGAAGGTACCTCTTTACGAAGCCGCTAGTCTCTTCCCTCATGCAGCACAACGGGCAGTCCTTCATCAACTACTGCTGCAGGCGCAGTCCCTTTATGGCGCATCTCATCGAAAACAGGAGGGTTCCATGATGCGGCGGCGGAGGAACCGATCGGATGCTTACGTCCTCATGTCAAACAGTGAAACCATCAAGCTAGGTGACACGGCAGAGGTAGCGATGGCATTGTGGAGGATTTTTCTGTACGAACGGGACCTCCTCCGCGAGTGATAGCACACATAGATCTCCTTGTCAATCTATTCATAATTTAATTGTCATCTATAAAAGTGAAAAGTTTATTGAGGTGGAAGTATATTGTACAACAAATGAACATTCGGTTTATGTTTCAACTGACATAGGCGCAATGTCATCTGCAAGCTTTTTCGTGGCCTGACCTAGCACTTCATAGCCCTCCCAGAACCTGGGCAGCTCGTTTCCTGCAATGAACAGCCGTTCCACACCTTCCTCTGTAATTACGCACATGCGGATCACACCTCCTGATGAGCCATCGCGGGACATTGCTAGAGAAAGAGCTGAAAGCAAGCGATAAGCAGAGGTTTATGAAGGCTAATGATAAATACAAATGCATACTGTTCTTCACAAACTCGACTGTCTCATCACGTCCCCACCCCTCCTTGTAAGTGGCATCGCAGTAACCATAAACGTATGTCGATCCAGAACCTGGGACGGAAGTGAGTTGAAGTACAGAAAATTATGATGTTATGCAAAGGACAAACCGCCAATTGCCCAAGGTTGACGGAACAGACCGCCACCAAGCGGGATGTTGTACACACTCGCACCAACTTCTTTATCCCAACCAGCAACAATGATTCCTGCACTCAGAGCATCTTTGTTCTCATAACATATCCGTTGGAAGAGAGCTGCTGCAGTGTGCACAGCGGGTGCACCACCAGACATTTGCCTAAATCGTAATAAACATCAGACGTCATCTAAACTCAAGAGTAGGGTCTCGAGAGGACATACGTATACATTTGTAATTGATAGTGTACGGCGTCAGCAACAGCTTGTGTATCTGCTGCTGAACCTGACCGACAGCAATAGATGCGATCATGAACATGGGTAAGTTTATCTGTTACCCGATTAGCCTACAGGAGAGCAGTCGTGAGTTATGGGAAATGACTGAAGGTGAAATGCAAGGATACAATGTAGCTGCCGGTTGTTGTTCGACTGTCTGCACCAATGACGACTCCGCCGTCGAATTGGACAGCCATGATCGATGTCTATATGGCGAGTCATTTACTGGGGAATATGATTGTAATACTGAGGAAGGGGCATACACCGAGATTGACCTCGCCGGTCTTGAGTCTGTTCATATCAATGTGGTCCATGGTGAAGGAAGGAGCTGACGCGTCGCGAGCTGGGAGATGATGGCTGATCAAAAGCAGGAGCACGCGTCATCTCCTCTCCCTTAACCAATATGCCACCCCAGCAGAGCCTCCGTACACTCTACACAGAGCTCATCCGCTCCTTCACCGCACAGCCCTGCGACATAAACAAGTGTGGTGCTTTGCTTTCCCAGCTCAAGGTATAACCCAATATTACTTGCATTCATTCGTTATTCAGAGTACGAGGTAGATCGGACTTATTGAAGCCGGCTTGCTGCTCCCCCAAGGCGAACCAAATGTCAATGACCTCCTCGTGGCCCGTGAGTTTACCCGTTTGTGTATAGATTAAATATCCAGAATGATATTTGGTTCAGGCGATATCCTCGAAATTGGTGCCTTCTGGAGCATCCGTGCAAGAGACGTGCCCTCCTTTGATCGCTACTTTTCCCAACTCCAGACTTTCTACACAGATTACAGGTATGCTATTTCCCCTGCGTCTGGATAATATCATTATGTTTTATTAGCTCTGTTCTTCCACCCTCGAAACGTGAATACCCCATCCGCGGACTCAACCTCATCCGTCTATTAACTCAGAACCGCATTGCTGAGTTCCATACAACTCTAGAGAGTCTTCCTCTCTCAGCAGATGCCATCGCGGAAAACCCCTTCATCAGTCATCCTGTCAATCTTGAACGGTGGCTTATGGAAGGTAGCTACAGTAAGGTCTGGAACGCACGGGAGGAGGCTCCGGCAGAAGAGTACAAATTCTTTGTCGATAGCTTGATGGGCACTATCCGGTAAGGCATTTCCTACCTTCAGCACCGGGCCGAGCTTGACTCGGCGTAGAAATGAAATTGCGAGTTGTGGAGAGGCTGCATATGAAAGCCTGCCACTGAAGGATGCTGCCACACTCCTGTTCTTCCCCAACCGCTCCGATCTCTTGAGGTTTGCTGATGAAGTGAGTAATTTGACCTGGATTGTCTGGTTCATTATGTTGACGGTGCATCTTTCAGCGCGGGTGGCAGGTAAACCTTACGTCTGGCACAATATCCTTCACTAGGAAAGGAGAGGAAAAGGTTGAGATACCTAAGCAGAAACTCATCTCTGCTTCACTAGCATATGCACGGGAGCTTGAGCAAATTGTCTAGAAACACCATATCCTGCGCTCAGTGTAATTTTCACAATTGTAAATTTTCCCGCATAATGAGATATGATTGCGAAACTAGTATATACACATGCACACATTACATTCTACTCAAACGTCTCGAGGGCAGCTTTGGCTTTGGCTTCAGCGTCACGATGCAGGTCCTTGGGCACTGGCAGGTGCACGCCGTCTGTCTCCTTCCCAATCCACGAGAGCTCTAGCTCAAATTCTTTCTCCTTTGCATCTTCGTGTACGAGGTATATGCTAAAAGCAGGTCAATGACCCGAGGAATTAATATGATAGAGCAACATACATTCGAGCAGCTTCATAAACAGCTTCTCTTGCCGTCAATTCCGAAAGTTTGAGCTTTTCCAGTTCTGTCTTGGCGAGCTGACGGCCTTTGCCCACTGCGGCACCATTGTAGCCCTGGAAAGATGTGAGGATACAACAGAATGGTTTGATTCGCAGATATACGCACAAAGAATACTCCGCTCGGCTCCACAACGTAGAGTGACGGCCCATCCTTATCAACTGCTCCCAAAATTGTGCTAATACCAAAAGGTCGGACCGAGGAATAGAGGGTGTACGCTTGAACGTATAGTCCTAGGCGATCAGCAAGAATCTGTTCATAAGACATGACCTTGAGGATCTATGTATGCTTGAGTTGGAAACTATCACACCTTTAGTGGCGTAGGGGCATTGTAAGCATCTCTATAATTAACGGCTTCATCGCGGGCTCGGGCCGCAATGTTTCTCCCATCTGCAAGTAAACCTGCAGTAGCCTATTTCTCTATCACGGTCAATCGAGTAGAACCATATTATTCTGAAGAACGCACCAAACCAATATGCCGATCTATTGTTTGTATCCTCCGGTTGGCTTCTGGCACGAGGAGTTTGGAATGGATGAGTTTCTCGACTGCAAGGACGATTCCATCGTTGACTTTGATACCAATTGCGGTTCTATAACCTCGTTATCTCTATATTATATTGGAAATTAAGTCTATCAAGACACACCCAGAGTTCTCGACAGCCTTGGTCGCATACTCTACCTTTATTCGGATGATAAGCAAAGGGTTCTCAACAGTTCTTTGAGATAGACCTACCTGAAAGATACGGCCGTCTGGGGAGTATGTACTCGCTGAAAGATCGTAGCCAGTGCCGATAGAAGTCATGTTGGAATGAAATAGGGAGAGGGACGCGCAAGCATATACATCAGTGATCAAACGCGTACCGCCGTGGGAACATCTACGCGCGTCACGCTCCAAGTTGTGTTCATCAGGGCCATCATTCATTCATTCATTCGCTCGTTCAGTCTCATGGACTCAGACAACGAGTGGAACGATATCCTTAAAGGACACCCCATTTTCTCGCTACCAAAGTCGCTCAAGGGCGCGACGGCAGTGCTCGAGGCGTCACTTGAGCTTTCCACAAATACCCTTCCTCAGTTTGTCAAGGTCGACCCATTGGATGATGGCCCGACACCTTCTGGTCGACGACAAACGATGTTGTTGAAGGATGCAGACTTGATCGTTGCAGCTGGGCAGGAGATTCGTGTTACCTCGCTGGGAGATACAAAATTGGGGCGAAGTACGGGGAAGGCCTATAAGGTGTGGAGTCCTGAACCATTGTGTTTTCACCTCATGTTCAGCGTCATATGCGTATGCAGACACTGCATACACCCAACCTTCAGTTCAAAATCCATCAAATTGTTTTGAATCCCACTGGTAAACTCCTCGCCGTTGCCGGTGCTTTCCAAGTGGCGGTCATTGTCCTTCCCCGACCTGGTTTTATGCGCCTGGTTCCTGAGGCTATAGACTGCAAGTATGCAATCATCTCGTTTGTTCGGAGTCATATCTAAATCTCAGGAATATACAGGTCGGTGCAAGTGGGCCAGTTCTACCACGCGTCCAATGACTCGGCCCCAATCGCCAAGATTGACTGGCATCCTTTGGGTGAGGCAGCATCAACATTACTTGTCATGACAGTAGACGGAAAGCTTCGGTTAGTATCTCTTCTATATATCCACCCTTACCTGACATCGATTGCCAGTGAATACGATATTTCCGTGGATACGGAAGAACCACAACAAGTGCTGTCGTTTGTACCAGAACGCAAATCAGGATCATATTTCGCTGAAGACGCATCAGCGCGGGAGGTTGCGTCATTTGTCCTTGGAAAAGGTCGCGCAGACTGGGGTCCTTTGACAGTGTATGCACTAATGAAGAATGCCGACATTTATGCTATCTGTCCATATCTTCCTAAAAACGCGTGCGTTCCCTTGTTTATTTTGGCATGTTCCTCCTGATAATGTTGTTTAGTTCCGTGCCTTCATCCTATATTCATTCCTTGGAATGTTTTATTTCTGCCAAACAGGAATTTCTCGCTCAGGGTACTTCAAAAACAACTCAAAATCTTGCCACCGTGTACGACTACCAACAGAAATATGTCTCCGCCCTGCTCAGACAGCTACCACCAGGAACTGTCTTCCCCGCTACATCACGAGCTGTACATATGCATCCACCAAATTCCATAAAACTGCCATCTGCGCGGCAGGGACCATTCCTATTACAGCCTGAACCCAGGACGCTGGAAGGAAGTGATGGAGCAGATGCCACTGATATAGCTTATCTGACATTCGGAGCGGACGATGAAGAAGATTCTGTACATGAAGGTCGTCCGACGGAGCATCTTGGGATAGTTACAGTGGCATATCGGGATGGGAAAGTGGACCTGTTTCTCGATGTGGAAAAGGTGGAGGCCCGCTGGGAAGCTAAGAACGTATGTTGCTCATAGGTTTCAGTCCCTTCCCTTAGATGTGCTAACATTCTAAAAAGTCACCAAACCACGGCTTACCGATGCTCGCTGTGTATGAAACTATCGACTTGGGGATATTGTCAACCATCAACTCAGTTTCCGACAAGACTTTGGACCTGATTGAAGCGAGTCACCCTGTCTTCCTCTCCGATCCCATTCATGATGATGCATTGTATATTTATCATGCATTCGGAGTACATGCTCTACAAATCGGTCCAGTCCTCCAACACCTGGCTGTGGCTTTACGAGGAGAGGATGATGACACAGCAATAGATTCTGCCTTGCAAACGCCAGCTGAGACTCTGGTACGGCCATTATTAACTACATTCTCTGTGGAACGAAAGTGCGTTTCCCCGTTTCTCCCGGCTGCTCTTGCCCACTGAAATCCGTGTCTAGATCGTCTAATCCAATTATTGGAGCTGCTCTACCCAACGACGTTTACCTCAGTTACAGCATCCTAATTCTGTCATCCTCGATGCGCATATCCGTCTTTCCATTGACATTACGTTCGGAAACCCCCCACGAAGTTACAACACAAACGCTGTCTGCGTCAGTCTTGGCGGACAGCATACCAACAGAAAGAAGTAACTGGTTGACACCCGCAGAGGGTCCACCGCCACCCTTCGCGTCAATTCTGAAATCTGAACCATATCAAATACCTCCCATTTTGAGCCCTTCGGGCCTGCCAAGCATACCCAGACTCGCTCTTCCTTCATCTGCTACCTCCAAGGAAATTGTTTTGACGCCAGACGTCATGCGCTATCTTGCGACGGTTTCCCAACATGTCTCCTCCCAGATCAGAGACATCAAGGTGGCCTTCAGAGCAGCCCAATCGAGAGCAGCCCTTCAACGAGATGAATTGGAAGCTCTTGTCAGAGCTGCAAGGACGATGAGCGACAAGGCAGCGGCTTTACAGGGTCAGAGGAGAGAAGCGACGGACACACGCATCGGACACATACAAGAAGCACAAAAGGACTTACTCGCGAGACTCGATCGTTTGTTGATGGCTATGATGAAGAAAGCGTCGCCAGAACTGAGCGAACATGAAACAAAATGGTTCGAGGAGCTCAAGCGAATGAAACAGGAAGTGCTAGGGTTTGGGAGGTACGATGATGGATCGTTGATTGCGAAGACTAAACAGGTATGTTGTACGATTACCGGGAGCATGATATTTCTGTTGACTTGCCTAGCTGGGGAAAGAATACGCTCGCATCATGCCTGCCCTCAAGACCATCGCGGAGAAGGAGAAGTTGAAAAAAGATAAACTCGCCGAGTCCAACGGAAGCCTCGGGTTTTCGCAAGTGTTTAGTCTCGGACAACGATCCAATATCGAGTAAGTTATGAATTAACCCTCCCACCTTTCTGTATCTCACGAGTATGCTTTAGGCGGACAAAAATCACAAACCTGGAGAGGGAGATAACTAAACTAGCAGACCAGCTAGATATGACCCTCGGAAAGTCTCCCCAAACAGAATAATTACTCCTGGAGTATGATTCATATATTGTACACATTTCTCCTATCCACCCCATCCCGTTCCACGACCTGTTCAATATACATATCGGACTGATACCACTTCTTTAGTTCACATTGTGGAATAACTTGGTTTCACTCACATTCTGGGTTTTCTTGATCGGTTAAATCGTCGAATGCATGTTGATGCGTCAGATTTCCGCCCTGATCATTGCCTAGGATGAACAAAAACCGAAATAATCAAAACTATTTCCCACCGTGTCTTCTCCGTTGGACCTGCTTGATGTTTTTTCCTGGGCTCGTCGCTTCAAAACATTCTGTCGCGTCAAGCGAAGCCTCAGGAAGATTATCGTGACCAGTTGAACCCCATAAACGATTATGTGGGTAATAAAAGCCTTGATGTACCGTGGGGCATCGCCGTCCCTGAACACTGTAGGAACATATATATCATGAGGTGTGCAGACCCATGAAATTCCGAAGACGACCCACCTTGAGGCCCGATAGCATTACCAACAGCCCAGGCTCTGTAACCGATTCGTAAGCACCACCAAGATAAAGATAGCTCAATTCTTACATGAATACCAGACTGGAGGCAATGACTTGTTTAGTCCTCTGCTCAAAATTTATCCTTGTTAGCTCAGTGAACAAAAAGGGGGAGCATGATGAGTCCGTACACCCCCGACGTTGCCGGTCATCACGGCCAAGTTCAACACCGCAACAGCGCCGAAACCTTGCATGCAACTGGAGTTTATCAAAAGATGTCCTTTTTTTCGTTCCAACAATAATAACTTACTAGAATGCCATCAAAAGACCAACTTTTGTATGTGGTGTTGTAGGGACACAGATGAATACGATCGTACCCGCTATGTTGGGTAGTGTATAGATCTAATAAATAATAAATGAGTGAACCTACCCCAGTTTTAGCAACTTACGAATGCTAGAAGTAGTTTCTGGCTATATCTTTTCGATAAGTACGCAGCACTGAAGAGAAAGATCATGATAATGGCGCCTGTAACAAATAAATACGAGTTTTGGTCAGGACTGGTGTGACTTAACCTTGTGCGATGGCGAGGAGATACGTTTGGAGCTGTGTAAATCCCTGTTCATAGCTTACAACCTGCATCATTGTGGTAGGGCGGAAGGAAACCTTACAAATGCGTTAATAATGATATTTGAAAAGGCTCCCAGCCCTCCAGTTGGAAGAGCATTGGTAAACGATATCAAGGTTACTGCCCAGACAGTCGGATCCTTGAGGGCCTCCGCTGTCCTTTGTTCAGACCCACATAAAGAGACCCGCCGCAAAGTTCAAACCCACCAGCCTGGTACATCTAGGATAGTCAGAGTTAGTCGCAGGCTACCGTTGGGGGACGGTCTCCTCGGAACATACCTTGAATTCTTTGTTCTGTATTCCGGTATCATTCTTTCGGACTCGCTCGGCCATGAGTAGTCTGTCCTCTAGCGAAAAACATTTCGCATGCATTGGGCTATCGGGCATCCAAAACAAAACAAAAACTCCCCATACAAATGTTACGCAACCTAGAAGCTATTCACAAAAGTGTCAATCATTTTGATGAAATAAACGAGAATTCTCATATGATCGGGTAAGGAGACCCATACGAGTAGGTGAGAATACTTACAGTGAATAGGATTTGCCAGTTCTTGAGTGCTGCGCCCTGGATATGAGCGATCCCATAGGCTATCAATCCTCCTACACACTGCTGAAACCCATTCATTGAGTAGAAGGAACCGATGACCAGTGCTTGTTCATCCCGAGTGTACCACATTGTAGACCTGAGTGTTTTTAGGTACTCGGCAAATCAAGGACGGGGTACGACGTACAGAAAGACGAAGGCAGGTTGACAGACACATTCGAAAATGCCGAGCAGAGTTCGAACTACGACAAGTCCGGAAAAGTTGGTACATGCCGCCGTGCACGCTAGGACTGCTCCCCAAGCCATGATGCTGAATAGGGCACTATATTGAGTATCTCTCTCCAGAATAACGCAGGCCTACGCACTTGAACGCCAAGTATTTTGCAACCGGAAGCCTTTGGATCAACCGATTCGTTGGAAACTCCCATGCCAGACTATAAGGGCCCTCAGAGGTGAGTACCACGTTCTAGCCAAGACTAACGTACATTGCTATGTAAACTGGACGATAGATCACAATCAGATCAAGGAAAGGTCAAAGGGTAATATGCCTACCGCATGTCGTTAGCCAGGCATATTGTTGTCCCTGTAATTTTGTGTCTCCCCGTATGCCCATAATAGATGCGAAGTTGATAGTTCTGCCAGCTGTTTGTGAGTCGGACAGATTGAAGTTCAGAATTCAGTACCCTTTGTCCAGAGTTTGGGCAACTGATCGAATTGTTGAGTACTGCCGCGCCACTAATAAGCATCCCCTACTCACAATATGTGATGACCATAACAATCTTATATCCAAGCATAAGAGCGAGAGTCACTACAGAGCAAGGTTAACAGACCAATATGCGTTTGTGAATCATCCATCGGAGACGTCTGTTCGTGGCTTCATCAATCACTTTCACTTCCGCACCAAAGGAGGCTTGTGCAAGAAATTCCGCGACCTCCGCATCGATTCCCCTATGCATAACTACGACCGTGAATGCCGAGTCCCAGGATGATTTATGTATTCATTGCGTACCTGCAGGATCTTGTGTGGAGCCGCTTCGCAAAGATTGCCCATCCTTTGGAGACGCTTCATAATGGATATCCGACTCTTTAGCGGCCATAGTTCCTCAGAGATGAGAGGTTTAGGAAGTCGTGAAACCTTGTTACCCCCCTCCTGCTTCCGCTAAAGTAGTGGCCTAAGCGAAAACAAACCTTGATGCCGAATCTTGTGACCTCCAAGGAAGCCGTATTGTGGATGGTCACCATACACCCAGTGGGCATTCCGATTGGAATCTTTCTCCGAAGACCAGATATTCTTGAACAGATGACATCTGTGAAAGTACAGAAACGGACCGCGGGCCGTCCGTGGGGAGCACGACAGTACATAAGTGCCCGACAAGGGATCTGAAAGCAACCATGTCCTCCCGAGTGGCAGACCCACGGAAAATAAGTACATTGGCTTTGATCAATAGGCTGGTTGATTGCCTCGTTAACATTTGTGACGAAACGGGCGAGTTTTTACTTCGACTAGAGGATGGCCGAGTCATTGATACCAAAGGGTGGAATGACTGGGAGGCGAGTATTGCATCTCACAGCCGTACTATGCCTTACTTTGAACACAGTGGACCCATGGAATAGGGAGGTACAACTGGATAGGCCGATGAGCACGCAAATCTGATGGCCTCACAGGTCTATATGGACTCTTCCGTTTTTTCCAAGTGACTGGAGACGATGCGGCATTAGGTATTTGTTTGGATTGGTTTAAAGTCCAATTTGAGATAGGGACAACGAAGGCAAGAGGACTTACGGCAACGTTTTGACAAAAATTCTGATGGGTTTCGTTCGGCAGAATGTAAACACCATGTCGCCACTTCTAACGGCGGCGTACCTGCATGAGTGTGGTCACGGGAATTACATGGCCCATTTGGACGCATGGGCAGAATGGGTCATGCACGAAATGCCACGGACGGAGGACCTGGGTCTTCAGCATATCACCTACCTGGTTGACAATTATCAACAACTATGGGACGATACATTAATGATGACGGTTCTACCACTGGCAAAGATAGGTTTGGTGTTGGGGAGGAAAGAGTATATCGAGGAAGCTAAAAGGCAATTTTTAGTTCAGTAAGTCAGTGAAAGGAAAGTGAGAGGATGGTGACTTGAGCAGCGTTCCAGCATAAAGTATCTTCAGGACCCAGTAACTGGCCTATGGTTTCATGGTGAGCCATTAATAGCAGCGTGTAAATTTCGATCCCTTTTCCCGATATTTGTACAGGCTGGACCTTCCACGGTCGCCATCACTTCAGCCGCGCCAAGTGGGGTCGAGGCAACTGTTGGGTGACAATCGCCATCCCCGACTTCATCGAATTGTTGCAACTGCCACCCGGCGATGGTCTTCGTGAATATCTTGTCTCTTCGCTCAAGGCGCAGGTCGATGCCCTTGTTAAATTACAGGACGCAACGACTGGCCTTTGGCATACGATCCTCGATGATCCGGATAGTTATGTGGAAGCATCCGCGACCGCAGGTTTTGCCTATGGGATCCTGAAGGCTATCCGTCTCAGGCTCCTCCCAAGGGAAGGATACATTGACACGGCCGAGAAGGCGATTCAAGCGATAAAGGACAAGATATCGGACACGGGAGAGCTGGTGCAGGTTTCATTTGGGACACCAGTATTCGATGACGTCGAGAGCTATAAGACAGTCCCGCTCACGAGCATGCCGTACGGGCAAAGTCTCGCGTTACTTGCCCTAACAGAGCACCTCAGAACGTTGTTGTGAACATTGGGGCAGATTTAATGACTTACCATAGCCGTTATATGTAGATATCATCCCTCGCATAAGCGAATGGAACAATTCTTAAATACGGTGAATTCCTCCAGGGTGTGTGATCCGGTCGGGATACTTGTTTGTAAGAACTATATACGGTCCTACCGAATCAAACATTATCGGCGGTTTAAGCAGGTATTTTAATGCACTATGGCGAGGAGCTCACTTGATACCGAGGTACACCCTGAAACCCCTGGGAGAGGGAACGAGGCGGTTGAGATTCTTGCTATCAGGTTCAATTGTCAGCCAACGATCGGAGTTAGGGTATTTGACGTTGGGGAAAAGAATTTATTGTTGGGTAGAATAGTAATGCTCACGCCGACTAGTCGAAAGGGAAAAAAAAAACGAAAATAGATATTGAGACTCACTTCATGAGGGACCAGAAGTAGTCTGGCAGTGTGTTGATCCGATCTTTGGACAATTCGGCAGAAGAGAAGCAATCCCATGAGATATTCTCAAATACTACTTATATAGTAGTCTAAATTCAACAAAGGTGAACGGACGGAATTCAGATGGGAGAGGAGCACCTGGATAGTAGGTTAGTCACTGTAATATTGGGTGCGACACGCACACGATCTCTAAGGATTGCGGTAAGCTTCCGCTCAATTTCCTGGCGTGTTAAAAAATTGACGTGTTGCAAAAGTAAATGTATTTCCACCAGTGTCGTTCCCAACTCGACAGGACCTCCTCGAAAAGACACATTGTCTTATGGGGTGAGTATTTTTGATGAATCTTTTCTGGGGGGAAGGTGACCCGCGGAAGGTCCTGAAAAATGGAGTGCCGTGGTTCGATACCAAACACAGACCAGGAGTAAAACAGGGTTGCAATCCAGCCTGATGCCAAGTGATATATAGCGTCTTGACAAGTTTTGTTGAGACAGCTTCGATGTCCCAAAGGTTTTGATCAGCTCTGGTTTCTTGGCCTTGGGTTCGAGCTTCCACCAACCGAGGCATAGAATTCGAGAAACTACGAATTCATCGTTCCCTTGGTCACGAAAGACTTTTCTTCGCCTCAATGCACATCGTACATATAAAGGGTTGTAGGATCGAGTTTGCAGTGTGTTGGTTGTCGTATGACCTCGCATAGCCAATTCGAGTCTGTCAGCCGAAGATGTCGGCCAGAAGGTTTGTTCATGAAAACGAACTGCAGGTCCCATAATTGATTAAACGCTAAATATTACTACAACAAAGGAATTACAACATGATGGCCACTAATAGATGAGCAAGATAGATATGTGTAGTACTCAACAATGCTAAGATCCGGAATGTACATGGATGATGGACCAGAAAGTACAGTGTGATGAGATCCA
>QFDT01009750.1:0-72125 GCA_003315915.1 Macrolepiota dolichaula | reverse complement strand
AAGGTATTGATTATTAATGACACCGATTGATAACATCATGAGTTTCTGTACTTTGGACATTGTTCAGAACAACCAAGTACACGATTGATTGAAAAGCCAGGGTAAATTCGTAATCTACACGTATCTCTCTTGTGTATCTAGTCAGATGCATAGATGGACCTGGCCTTAAGAATAACATCACACCTTTTACGATTCAGCTGGAACCGCCTTCTGCAGTGCTCGCGAAGCAAAATACCGGACATCCGCATCAACGTCATTCTTCTGTCGTTCCAGTGCGGGGAGAATGAATTCCTGAATGAATTGACGCCCTTCAGGTGTTGGGTTAAAAGCTGCGGTCATCGCCTCGAGGGATTTTGCTACATTGAAACGAATGTTGGGAATATGGTCTTTAGATAATTCCAGAAGGGGTCCGATGATGTCAGCGCGAATGATGTCGAGGCTCAAGGAAGGGGATATCGTCTATAGAAAACTCAGACCAGAACAGACTCGAGGTTCAGTCCAAACATACCGTGATGGCTTGAACAGTTGTCATCCGGAAAAGAAAGCTTGGGTGGGAACCCATACCAACCACTTTCGGAACAATCGCACTTCGTGCCCATTCAACCCCGAAAACTTCGGTCAGTTTCTTGAGATTGACGGTTGCAGCCTCTCGAATGCTATATACCGAATCACCCAACCAAGACATACACAAGTTGCCCAGCTCCTCGTCAAAGAATGGTTTACCGAACTGGGTTGCCAGAAGGGGGATGTACTGGATTATCGCTTGTCGCACTCGCCAGGACTTGTCCTCAGCGAGCTCCACGATGGCAGGAAGTAAACTCTCAGACAATAGTTCAATGCCAATCACTTTACGAGCATGAACGATTAATACAAGTGACTGCTTGCACAAGAGCACATACCAGTATCGACGGTTTCGAGTTTGCTGATAATGTTGAGCCTAACCTCGGAAAAGTCATCTTTAAGGAGGTGCAAGAAGAGAGGGAGCAAATGTTCGATAGTCGGCTCTCTGCCTAGCAGCGGTGCGAGCCCGTGAATCTGATTGGCCAAGGCCGCACGAACATGTTGAGAGGCATCCTGCGACAGGTCTCGTACACAAGGGATAATTCGAGCAAGAATCACTTCTTTGTCGAGCAACTTGGAGAAGCCTATTGATAAGGTTGGAAAAGTTCTTCCTCTCAAAAAATACAACTCACCAGGGATTTGGGTCGCAGCAGCTGTTCTTACTTCTGCTTCGTTGTCTTTGAGAAGCTGGATGTATTGTCCAAGCAACTCCTCCCGCACAAGTTCTGTTCCAACTGCCTCCGCAAGCTAGTAGATCATGTTAGCAAATGAAGAGAGAACAGGTAACTGGCGATCACCTCGTTGAAATGGCTCGCAGCCATGTATCGTACCCGCCAGCTCTTGTCCCCGATGCTTTGTCGAATCTGCTTTAGCAATAGATCCTTGACCTCTGCTGGTGAAAGTTTCTGTGCAATAACGATGAGATCCTCGACTGTAAGTAGTCGAACGGAGTCTTGATCATCCCCCTGTAACCGTCTGTAAATCGGCAAGCCATCTGAAATGATATGTTGTTGGGGAAACTGTTTCAATAGGGGCTGCAGAAAGGGACTGTTAAAGAACCGTCATTCTCGCATCGAAATCACTCACTCCTAGAGATTTCGCAGCTGCCCTTCGGACCATAGGTGTATCGTCCGCACCAAGTGCTGTGTATCCTTTACGCAATTCATCTTGGAGGGCCGGAGACACCTGGGAGTAGACCGCTGGATAAAGTGCTGCTGCTGAAGTCCGCGACGTGAACCATTCACCAGACGAAAGTCTCTTCAACAAGGGAATGTAATACTGCTCAATTTGATTTTGAGATAGAACACCAGCTATCTTCGTTATCGACTCCGCCGCCTGAATTTGATTTGAGTATCAGAAGGATGGCGGCGGGATGCGAGTGGAACGCGCACCTTATCGCGAACGAGGGTCTCTTCAACCGCAGACAGATTCTCGAGAGGTCCAAGGAGAACATGAGCAAATTCTTTTCCTCCAATATATTCTTCAAAGCTCTTCCCCATCTCCTCTGCAAGCGCAAGAAGAACCTCATCTTCGTCATCAACAGAGTCTTGAAGAAATGGGATCAACTCTTCGCGTGCCCGATCCGGGCCCAATGCTAAAGCTATTGTTGGTATGCTATGAATCGCATTGAGGCGGAGCTGTACATCTTCAGAACGAAGTTCGTCCATAAGGATGGCAATCGGGGCAATCTAGTATTAGTGGTGAGGCGAGCTTGATGTGATATCGAAAAGTAGAGCGCACATCTTCTATGGAAATCGCTGGATCCATCCTGTTCGCTGTGGGCGAGATTTTCAAGATACAACAGTGAGACCCGAAAGTGGTATGGAACGGCAAATTGTGTTGGCTGTGCAGTTGAGATCCCTAGGTCAAGATGTGTGAAGTTGAAAGCAACAGCAGCACGCGCTTTAATGTGACCACGTGCTTCCGAAGTCGGACTCTTATTTCTGTTCTGCTACAAGCAGACCTACTGCCAAGACGTTGTGATCGCACACTGGACTGGCCAGGTGTCTATATCTCTCGCCGGTGTTATATTCCTGTGCTATCCAAGGTGCTCTTGAAGGTGTTCAACGTCTAATCCATCCACCCCGATAATGTTGGTGATAGTGAGGTCCTTCTGTCAATATTCAGCTTTACGATCCTGGACCCACTCTCTCCACTACTGCCATTATTGTCGTCCAATGCTCAGACGCAGACTGCCATCTTGGTGTATTTGGATAGTCGACTTCCGTTTATTGTGAACCCAGAAGCCAATATTAGGTACGATACCAAGTGCACACAATACTCAGGCCCCTCACTCTAGGTATACATCCGGTTCAAACGCTCATTGCCGCACATGTTTCCTCAATAGCTTTCTTGACACAGTTGGACCACCGTCAGTCCGACGACTGTGTCATCAGGTTGAGTCGGTCCGTCGGTCCGGGAATCATCAAGATGACACAATCGGTGGGGCCGTGCATAGTCAGATTGTCGCCTGCAGTCCTTATTCTTCTGCATTCTGTCATGCCAGTACATCAATCGGAGGAAAAGACTCTACTCAAGCACCCTAAGGTATGTATCTCTTGTCGCTCGATATTGGGTTTCCTGCATAAGTGAAAAATATCAGGGTCCTACGGTCGAAATATTGCACTATGGCGCGACTGTGATATCCTGGAGTGTTAACGGGGCTGAAAGGCTATTCGTGTCGGCTAAAGCCGCTCTGGATGGCTCGAAACCAGTCCGAGGTGGCATTCCCGTTGTATTTCCTTGTTTTGGCGCCCCCACGCATATTGACCATCTCAAACTTCCTCAACATGGCTTTGCCAGGAGCGAACGGTGGTCATTTGATAGTATTGTTATGGATAACGACGCAGGCGTGTCTGTTCGATTCAGTGAGTCTTCTCAGAACTTCAGAACGAGTGGTAATCTGATCATCATTACCTTGTAAGTTCTGGGCCCGTCAGACCAAATTTCCGCCAAATATGAGCCGAAATTCAGACTCGCCTACGTTGTCACACTGGCGGAACACCAACTCAGCACGGACCTTCATGTCCACAACCCAGCTGAAGCCCTCCGTGACCTTGAATTCCAGGCACTCTTCCACACCTACTTCCGTGCTCCAGCTTCCGCTGTCAGGATAACGCCACTCCAAAATCTGGGGTATTACGACAAGACAAAGGCGACCGAGGATGAGAAAGCTGTTCGTCGTATCGAGTCGCGGGAGGAAGTTGATGTCAAGCATTTCACTGACTTCGTGTACGAGAATGCACCTGGGAGTTATAAAGTAGCTTGGCCCGACGGAGAGGTAGCCATCAAAACTAGGAACTTGAACAACGTAGTTATCTGGAATCCCCAAGAAGAAGGTAAAAAGATATCGGATATGGAAGAAGGGGGGTGGTGAGTTGCTGGTAGTTTCCCCAGAATCCGATCTGATCAACGTCCTTAGGAATAAATTCGTCTGTGTGGAACCCGGTTTTGTTCGTGGGTTCGTCAGGATTAGCCCAGGAGAAAGTTGGATTGGACAGCAGAACCTTACCGTGATTTAACATGGTAGGAAGAGGCGTAAGGAATGATAATAATGAAGGAAGCTGTATGTCAAGCCTAAATGCTTAAAGCTAAAGTATGTTCAGACAAATCAAATATAACAAAATATGCCACGTGAGACCACAAATGTCGGCCCTTAGTACGTAATTGCTGAAGCTCAATGTTGGACGTTGGACACCGAATACTGGACCATCCTTATGAACCTCACCGACTAAATCACCATGGATTCTCCCATCCTCTCAGTCCAGTTACACCAAATTGACTACATTCTTTGCCCCTCTGGGTCCCTTGATCGATCATTACTCCCCCGAGCCCCCGTCTTACGAATATTTGGCCAATCTTCCACTGGGCTGCGAACCTGCCTTCACGTGCACCAGATTTATCCTTACTGTTACATTGAGTATGCAGAAAGGGTGCATCCACAAGATCGTATGGTATCAACCTGCTTCTGGACTGCAGTCATTAACCCATCGTGTAGTGAGACGATACATAAGGATTCTCAAACAATCATTGAATCATGCTATCGCATTGTCTTTGAAACGTGATCCGAGTTCTCCGAAATCTCAATATATACGGGCCATATTCCTAGTGAAAGGTGTCAAGTTCTACGGCTTTCACTCGCAGTACTCGCCCTTCCTGAAAATACACCTTCTGGACCCCAGACTGATGGGCCGCGTCGCAACCATCTTGCGATCCGGTTCTGTTATGAGCCGGCGCTTCCAAGTATATGAAAGTCATCTCAGCTTTATCCTGCAATTCATGTGCGACTTCGGTTTATATGGATGTGGAACTATTCGGGTTAGTGAAGCCTATCAACGGGAACAAGGTGACGTCAACTCCCAAATAACCCAACTAGTAAATTTCAAGCCATCACCATATCCTCGTCAAACACATATGCCACTAGAACTGGATGTTATCGCACCCGCAATTCTAAACCGAAGCGACCTGACGGAGCGGAGGCTTCATCACAGTCTTCTAGTACCCGGTCCAGAGGGACCTTCTGAGCCACTAGTCACTAGCGTTCGCGAGTTGTGGGAAGATGAACGCAACCGTCGTCGAGCTCGCGGTATGGATCCCTCACCCGAACTACCAAGTGACCCAAGTGATGCATCAAGGGGCGTGAGGAGTGGTTGGGTTGCAGAAGCGCGTTGGTGGGATGAAATACGGCTCCGGTTGGAACAAGAGCGTTCAACGAGGCAATTCACCGATGATGGTGCCTTGATATGGGAGGACCAGGTGATGTCTGCCTTCGAGAGCACCGAAGCACTCTGGGAGTCGCAATACAGAACTTGGAGACCTGGAAAGAAAGGGTCCATAAATCATGATGCTAAGACCATATACATCGAACCGAGACTATCAGACGTAGACGACGGCACCGAAACTAGTGAAGTTGATGTTGATGAAACACTTCTCGCTGAAGGGGCAATGTATCAATCCCAAGAACAGGATGAAGCTGAGTCCGATAGTGAAGACGACGTACACGTCGACGAAGACCTGGAGGCAGGGGCAGAGGTAGAGCATGAAGATATGATTCAACAGGTTGAACCAAGAAGGTAATTTAATCTGTTCTTCCAGCATCCTTATCTCACTTTCTC
This sequence comes from Macrolepiota dolichaula, assembly GCA_003315915.1. Taxonomy (NCBI): domain Eukaryota; kingdom Fungi; phylum Basidiomycota; class Agaricomycetes; order Agaricales; family Agaricaceae; genus Macrolepiota; species Macrolepiota dolichaula. The sequence goes on along the minus strand of QFDT01009750.1, from coordinate 66,450 downwards.
TATAGGTCATCTCCAGATCCTTTCTTGGATGACGGTAAACCCCAAACTTCCGGTCTTTTCCAAAAGTTAGTGATGCCGGCCATAGTTGTTCCTTACACCTTTCTGACGACACTATTTATTTTACAGTGGGGAACTTAAGTGAGTTGAAAAACAGCGATACTCGTGACCTGACACGAGTTTTGCACCAGTGACAAAGAAAAGATAGAGAGAGTCCAAGAAAAGGTCACTCGGTCAGTCGCTTACGTCCCTCCTGTCCGTCCACAAGCACCCTTTGAAACGTATATGTCCACTAGGAATGAGGAATCTATGCCCGCTAGGAATGAAGAATCAGTTGAGTCTGTCGAGCAGCCAGTAGGGTTTCCATTATCCAACGCTGCAACTCCCCACGAGAAGGGTCCTTCAAAACACATGCTTTTGGGCGGAATACCCCGATCTTCCGGCACCCAGCTGACTAGAGCATACGAGCAATGCAGAAATTTTACTCAAAACCAGTACATATATGGAAGGGTTCCGCCTGTCACTGCTGAATTGATCACTGGCCTCGAATTGTTGGGATTTCCGCACAAGGTCTATCAATCACCCTTCTATTCCAACGAAGGCGACATACCAGAAAGGCCCCGGGAATTCGCCGGGTTGGTATATAAGATAAAAGGAGGTAAAGGTATCTCGTCCGTAGACGAATTTGCAGTCGCTCCGAAGGATCCGGCAAATGAGGCGCTTAGAGCTAAACCACGATTCAATACACAGAATGGCTGGGAGTATGCTTCCTTGCCACCGAGCAGGAGATCAGCGAAACGTTGGCTCCTACATGAAGGATCTTTGCAGAAGCAGTCAATACTCCAGAAGGAACGCCGCTCTCAGGTAAGGTGATAAGCATACCAGGTGAGGACTAACGTAATCAACACTCCCACCCAGATAGAAGGGCCCACACAATTGAATATCTATGGCTTCAAAAATTCTCTAGTAGGACATGTTATCAACACCTCTCAGGATAGGCAGAACATGACCATCATGGCGCTGGAAGTTTTAGGTATGAGTCTCCACCAATGTCATATTTTCCTCAAGGTTGACAGAGTTAAGCACCAACCCACGAGAACACCGTTTCCAATCCTGAATCAGATTCTATCTGTGTTGCAATCTATGGGTTCCAGATCGCAGGGACAACAGACATACATACTGGGATCATCGCAACCCAGAATGTCCAACTCAATTATCGGCGGATACGCGAATTTCGACTGGACATTGTTGACACGGAACTCGACCTCTTGAATAGGATTTCTGATATCGTATGCGAACTTGATCCGGACATACTCACGGGATGGGAAGTTCAGCGAGCGTCTTGGGGTTACTTAAATCTTCGCGCAAAACACTATGGTGTGGCTTTTGTGGTTATTTTTTGTTGGTTTTGCCGACCTTGCGACTTTCAGAATTCGACTTGCAAGATTTCTTGTCTCGAGCGCCTGCTCAAAAGATAGGCGGAGACGATCGATGGGGTTCACAAACAGGATCAAGTTTGAAGGTTGCAGGCAGGCACGTCCTGAACGCTTGGCGTATCATGCGGTCAGAAAAAGCGTTGACATCATATACCCTATCAAACACCGCCTTCCATGTGTTACACCAGAGGTAGGACATATTTCCTGTACCTGTCCCTTCTGACCAAGATTTTAGAGTTCCCTGGTATAGCACCACCACCCTATCGAAATGGTACGATAGTCCCGTACCAAGTCATATGAGTATTCTGCTGCGGTATATGACGACCTGTGTCTGTACCACTTTGCATATCCTAGAAGAGACCGAGGTTATCACTAAAACAGCGTATGACAGTGTGTCACGTTTGTATCCTCAATGTACTCACAGAATCCTGCAGGGAATTTGCTCGTATATTTGGCGTAGATTTCTATTCCGTAATCAGTCGCGGGTCACAGTTCAAGGTGGAATCGTTCATGTTTCGAATTGCGAAACCCGAGAACTTCATCTTACTTTCGCCAAGTAAAAACGACGTTCGTTGACGAATTCGTAGCTCACAGCATGAGGCTAATCAATCGGTCAGGTCGGGGGACAAAATGCAGCTGAATGTATGCCACTCGTTATGGAGCCGATATCCGCTTTTTATTCTAGTCCTCTCGTGGTTTTGGATTTCCAGTCATTGTATCCCTCCGTCATGATCGCATACAATTACTGCTACTCGACTTGTCTTGGCCGTATTACGCCCTTCCAGGAAATGTATAAATTCGGAGTGACGAACCTGGAATTAAGTCCGGGACTCTTGGAAACTCTACAAGAACATATCACAGGTGAGTAGTAATAGTTTGTCAATAATCCATTCAATCATCCCGCGTACCAGTCGCACCGAACGGCATCATGTATACGAAATCACACGTACGGAAGGGTCTCCTTGGCCGCATGCTTATTGAGCTATTGGACACAAGAGTCATGATCAAACAAGCGATGAAAACCGCGAAATCCGACAAGGTAATTCAGAACATTTCCGAGATTGAACTACATCTACACAGCTAAACAGGCCTTGATGCGTGTGCTCAACGCGCGTCAGTTGGCACTCAAATATATTGCTAACGTTACGTATGGATATACGAGTGCAACTTATTCTGGCCGGATGCCAGCGGTCGAAATAGCAGATAGCATTGTTCAAACAGGTCGAGAGACGCTAGAAAAGGTACGAGACTATCACATCTCCACTGGTGAAGTGTATTAATCACCATTAGCTAGGCGATTGATGTTATAAATGGGAATGAGAAATGGGGAGCAGAGGTGAGCCACAAGCGCCGGTAAACAGTGGATGTCCTAACTTAACTCCGAGGTTGTTTACGGTGATACCGACAGTCTGTTTGTGTGAGTGTGAACTTGATACAAGGCTACGAGACCCTTTAAGTGGAACAGTTACCTCCCTGGAAAGACAAGAGAGCAAGCGTTTCGGATAGGCCATGAAATGGCCGACACGATCACGTCCCAGAACCCTAAACCCATTAAACTCAAGTTCGAGAAGGTGGGAGGGTGGTAGTGTTTTTATTGAATCGGCATCTCACAAGAGAGCAGGTTTACCATCCTTGTGTGTTAATGGCCAAAAAACGCTATGTCGGGTTCAAATACGAGAGTCCTGATGAGATGGAGCCCACTTTCGATGCGAAAGGAATAGAAACTGTTCGGAGGGACGGTGTTCCCGCTCAGAGGAAACTTGTCGAGAATTCTTTGAAGTTTGTGTTCTTTCTGAGATATTGAAAGGTACTAAATCAATATAGGCTACTTTTTCGAACGCAGGATCTGAGTAAAGTCAAAGATTACTGCTGTCGGTCCTGGTACAAAATCCTCGAGAACCGTGTTCCTATACAAGACTTCATTTTTGCCAAGGAGGTGAAAATGGGAACATACAAGTGCGTCTTTACAGGCTGTTGGGAGTCTCTTGTTCGAAAGTGGTTTGCGCAGCAATAAAGGTCCACCTCCGCCCGGAGCAGTGATTGCTGCTCGAAAGATGATCATCGACCCGAATGACGAGCCCCTGTACGGGGAACGGATTCCATACATTGTTGCCCGTGGTGAACCGGGTTCGCTGGTGGCGGAGAGGGCAGTGGATCCGCTTGACATGGCTAGCCAGTCGTAAGTTCTCGTGCTTTATTCATAATTGTTCCGTTTACTTACAATAGTAGCCATCTTCAATTAGATGCAACATATTACATTACACGCGTGTTCATACCTCCCCTTGAACGAATATTCAACCTTGTCGGGGCGGATGTGCAGCAGTGGTTTGCAGAGATGCCCAAGGCAAAGAACACAACATTGGAGACCCTGCCAACATCACCACACAAACGCAAGAAGCTGATAGCCGATGAAGATGGCCAACCGACTTCTCCGGACAGGTGGGTCCTGGAAGAGCATTTCGACAATAACCAATGCCTTGTTTGCGGAGAATCCGCATTCGCTGGTACGATCGATTGCTCTGAGTGTCACGCTAGCTCACTGCATCACGATTATAGATCTGTGCGGGGAATGTATTTCATCTTTCCATTCAAGCACAGCTGTCCTCGATGCAAAAATTGGAAAGTTCGAGCAACGGTTACTGACGGCCCATGAGATCTGCACTACTTGCGCGGGCATAGCACCGGGTGAACCGGTGGATTGTGAGTCTGTCGACTGTCCTTGGTTATATGCGCGTAAAAAGGCGGAGCACAATTCGGATATTATAGAGACTATGGATATTCTGGTGGATGAACTGAGCTCGGATCGATTCCGACTCCGAATGGAGGAATTCGCTTCAGAAGACATGCCCGAATCTGCTGTAGTAGAAATTGTACAGGACACGGACGAGTAGCCACTATACTGTCTCGTACGCTCCGGGTGGTGATAATGCTGAAGGGTTGCTTGATGCCGTGGTCCTCGGAGCAGGTCTAGGTTGATGGTTGAAACTTTCGTCATCCACATTTTGGTATCCTTCTCTGCCGCTCGAGGTGAAACCGCCGGGCATGGACCACACTGATGTCGTGTGAGTCAAATGGGTGGAAGTACGATGAAATGAATTACCTGTGGCACCTTCACCAGCTCGCAGACCACCAAATTGGGTTCCTCGTTGGCGCATAACGAGAAGGAAGGCGAAGAAGGTTGGTATCTATACGATGGCATTTCAACGTGGTTGAGGCAATTTGCTATCAAGACCGACCTTGAGGAATGTGAGGATGATTGTTAGAAATTTGATGAATCCACTCTGGTCATTGCGTATCATCCATATAATATCAAATATGGCGGAGATGCCTAGCAAGCCAGCGAACTGTGCGGTAGTGTGAGCCGATTTGATCCAAGATAAGGGTTGTGGACATACAGTCTGCAGTGCTTGGGTGGCCTCGCTCTGTTCTTGAACATATGTTCCGAATAGGAAGATTGGAAGGTTATAAGGGGGAGAAGGGGACAGTGATAGTAAGAACGACAAGGCCTGGAGTAATGCAAGTTAGTATTGTGAAGCAGATAACCTTGTTCACCACTGACCACGCCGCCAAAGACGAGTTTAGATGAGTCGAGTCCCTGGACGAAATCCATGTGGGTTAGTGTGTTGAGGTAGGGTGTACAGGGGTTCTCGAATTCATCTTGGTGTAGCACGTGACTGTTGAGTGGCAGGAGCATGGAGTGGTGATTGACATGGATGTATTGCTCTGACTGTGCTGTCTCCATCAACGCACCACCTTCCCTCCCTCATAACTATCTACTACTTTTGAATTCCGCTGGAAGAAGCACCACCTTCACATACACATGCGGTCGAGATAATCGTTTCTTTCACTGTGTCCCTCGTACTCTTCATCCCGCATGTCGCTCGCAACCAAGCCCTCATTCGACAACACCCATATTTCTATCCCCCTCGGCATATTCATCGGTCTCCTCGCTTCGTTCATTCAATCGCTAGGTCTCACCATCCAGCGAAAGAGTCATGTCATCAACCAGAGTCTCCCCAGCCACCGTCAGCGTGTAGAGCACCGGCGACCGTACGTATGCGCCCTATTGATTCATTGTGACGTATGCTTAATACGCAGTGTTGAGTAGGCTATGGTTGCTAGGGTTCGCGATTTTTATTCTGTCTAACCTTGTTGGTTCTCTTGTCCAAATCGCTTCGTTACCAGTGGTCATCCTCGCTCCCCTGGGCGCCGTCTCCTTACTTTGGAATGCGTTCTTCGCCCGTTTAATTCTTGGTGACATATTCTCTCCATGGATGATTACTGGTACTATCCTGATAGCGGGCGGTGCTGTTCTCATTGCTGTATTCGGGATCGTCCAGGAACCGACACACTCCCTGGAGGATTTATTGGAACTATTCCGGCGTCCCACTTTTATTGTGTATTTCTCCCTTCTCGGCATGGCGGTGTTTGTCTGTCTTGCATTGGTATGTTGACATGTTCTTTGGATCGAAACATTCTGATAGTGGATGTAGACACATGTTGGCGAGTTTTCGTGGTCTCATAGGGTTTCCGAAAGGTTGAAATGTGAATACACATCATCGATGTGTACGACGCCCAATGTCGATCATATTGATGTTCCAGCCTTAAGCAATACCTCCAGTACGATATCTGATGCTACGATCAACGAAGAGACTCCACTACTTGTCGGGAAGAGAGACCAGTCTGAGCCGTCTTCGTCCTTACCATGTAACATCGAACACCCATCGTTGGACTCGGTGGATCGGACTCCGGTGCTCCTCGCCATCTCTTACGCATCCGTCTCTGGCATAATCTCCGGAATGTGTCTGATTTTTGCCAAAAGCGGCGTTGAGCTGCTTTTACTCACAATTGGAGGCAAAAACCAGTTCCTTCGCTGGGAGTCATGGGTTTTAGTCTCGGGGTTGATCGTTTTCGCGCTTCTTCAAATGTGGTACCTCCACAAGGCACTGATTCTTGCCAACCCGACTTTAGTCTGCCCGTGTATGTGTTCTTCTCGTTCTCAGACCAACCGTATGATATTAATAAGGTTGATAGCGGCTTTCTGCTTCTACAACATATCCTCTATCGTTAATGGGCTTGTGTACTTCAACCAAATACAGCTCATCAAGGCGTTTCATTTATTTTTGGTAGTACTGGGCATTGTCATTTTACTGGGGGGTGTTTGGGTTGTCAGCATTCAATCAGGCGGTGGCGGCGTGGACGTTGGGACTTGGAATCAGGAAACACAGGGTATAACCGATGAAGATGCTGGCATCAACATCGACCAGGTGGAGGTGGAAGGTGGTTGTATCCATGACACAGCCTTTTGCAGATCGGATTCCGATGCCACTATTAGGTCGACTTCTAGACTTAACCCTCCTCTTGGTCCAGTACCGCTCGAGGGTCGCACAAGGTCGGAACCACTTCAGACTATCTCTCCATTATCCTCTAGTACTGCAGAATTTGAAACACCTAACACCCTCATGATCCCCCACCACCGACACACTACATATTCCACCATGGGCCAATTGTCACCTCCGTCTTTCCGAACGCGATTTAATCAGCGGCGCCCAACGGTGACAAGCGGGGATCAGTGGTCTTCACATCAGCGGAATGCTTCCCATCCCTCCGTCGCATTTTCTCCACCTCTAAACGGCACTGTATCGACTCTTGGGACTGGCTTACAAATTGGGCTCTCACCCATCAGCCCGGGATTCGTGATTGTGCCTAGAGAGCGAAGAAGGCAATCAAGCGGACTCGGTCTCGGTGACACAGAACAGGACCTCAGACCACGTCAGAGGTCTGTCAGCGAAGGCGATATTGGTATCTCACGAATCTACGGTAGTTCAAATTTACTCGATTCTGGTTTAGCTACCGAAAGGCAGGCCGACGCAAGAGTTGCAGAAGGTCTTTCACGGGGAAAGATGCGTTGGAAATGGCTGAAGAATATTTTTATGCAACGCAAGTAATGGACCAATTCACGTTTTTGTCATGTTGTATCTACCAGAGACACATTTCCCTTCGGTTGTACTGAACGGTCCGGTATGACCGGCGACCCTCGGCCATCGCTCATCATTTTTTTAATCGATCCCTGAAGATCATACGTCGAGGCGCGTCCCCATTTAGCACACACGCCTTCGAGGCTCGGGGCCTGTCCAATCAGCCGTCCGATGAGGAACGTCTTGTGGGTCTTGTTCATCCTGTGTTGTGTCTGTGCGGGGCTTCTACACGAGGGTTCATTTTAAATTTTACAACCGTGGGAGATGCGCCGACAAATAAACTCAAGCACGGACGACGACAGATCAGCGGAGTGTACCAGCGTGTGATTTCATGTTTCCCATGTGACGGTGGTGGCTTTGTTGGGGCGGGTGGACAATGTCCTCAGTCTCGTCGTGCACAGGGGTGGGAGTGGCAAGTGCGGGGCAAGAATTGGCTGGTACAAGGAGATTAGGTAGTAATGGAATATACAAGGGATGGAAAGAGGCTAGTCAAGAGTTGTGACGGCATGTGGATATGAACTCTAGGCGATGTCCCTGAGTGTAACAAATGTTTTTAGACCTTTCCTTATTTTCCCCCCTGCCGTACAGTTGGCCTATATCCCTCATGGTCGTTTACCTCTAAGACCTTTCCACTCCTTCCTCATCCTTCGCAGCGGCGAGGCTCGCTCATCCACGCTCCTTCGTGTTTCCCCCATCATCCGCTATACCAGGATCGTTTCCAATGGCTTCCTACCGTCGCCCCACATTACCTGCTACGGCAGTTGCTGCGAGTCCGCTGCCAAGCGACCGAGTGCTCAAGTCAACACTCTCGGACCAATCACTAAATGGCAAGGTGAAACGAACGCGTTCAACGATCACGGGCAAGTTGGATCCGAAAAAGGAGACAGGAGGCCCAGCAAGTTCAAGCTCGGGTACTTCTCCGATCATCAACATTTCCGTTGAGAACAGCCATAGCAACGATATTCGCCCCTCTTCTCCTACCACCACAGTCACCTCCGGTCCCCCCCAGGACCCCGCCCTTGCGGATGAACTAGACTACATTACCGTCTCCCCTCCTGCTATAACCCCTCCCACTCCTCTCTCCCACCACCGTATAGACAAGGCCTCACGCGTCCTCGGTATCAAACACCGGCGAAGCATGGAGCCCATTCCTGCCTCGGCTCGCAACTCCATTGTCTCGACACATTCAGCTAGGGAGGCTGCGCCCGTCGGCTCGCACATCCCCACTCTTCCCCTTACTTCTCTCTATGTCGTCTCAGGCCTTCCAAAGTCCCCGCATACATGGACTCTTGCAGACCCAGATTCAGTCTTGGGTCTCCACCATGGTGAGGGCGCTGTCAATCGTTGGTGGCGACCAGAGGTCCTTGGGAGTACCATCAGCCCAGGCGCTGGCGGCGGAAAGAAGAAGAAGCGCGGAAAGGGAGAAGAAGTCGTCAAGGGTGCGGGCGCCCTGAGCAAGCAGGAGGTCGGCAAAATGTTGTCTAAGGCTTTAAAGGTAGGGTCTTTTGGTTAACTACAAATCATGACAAAAGTCTGACGCTTCCGAATCCTTCCCCAGCTCTCGTTCACACGCGAAGTTGAGGTGATTGCCTCAACACTCCAGCCTGCGTCAACTATCCATACTTTTACCTTTACGCTACCTGCGCCGAATACCCCGTTAGCTCCTACACCGTCCGGTGACCTCTTGAGGGCTTCAGTCCTCTCGACCGCCGAGAATCGTTCGACCGCGGCCACGTTCGCGTACCCCTACTCGGATGACCCGTTCGCAAGACCTTCCTCTGCGTATCTAGGCCCGCCAAGTCTCCTGGGGCATGGAGCTCACAATACTACTGCCACTGCAAATGCGAACAATGTCCCCCAAACTTCGAGCAATATTGTGACATACTATGGTGTGTGCCTGACCGTATGGTCTCATGCCGATGCAGAGCGGAGTAACGCAATCCGGCGTACCTTGGAGGCCAGCCGCTCTCGCAAAGAGTCTGCACAATCCATGGTTACCTCTCGGCTCAAGAATCTCCGTGCTGATGTCTCTGGCAACATAAGCGACAGTCAAGATCCTACTGTACAAGCCCGTCGTCATGCGAAAAAGAGTGCTCGTGGCCCCTGGGGCGATGCAGAAACTGATGCGGAGACAGAAGCCGAAGGAGGAATTAGTGAAAGTGATTTTGAAGTTGCAAGTACTATAGGGCATGGTCCGGGAGAAAGTACGCTTTTCCTTCCGGGGGATACCGTTTTCTGGTTACCATATGCGCTGAGTGAGAACAGCCCGCCATTTTCGTCCTTTATTCTGTAACTAACAAGCTTATTTGATAGCGTTGGTGTCCCGTCACCCTGTGTATGATCTCATGAGAGATTATCTGACGTTATCATGGGCACGATTTTCCAAGGACGTTCAATCTCATACATTGCAAATTTCCAAGATTTTGGCCCACCCTGCTCCCCGAGCTGGAGATTTGATCAAGCTTGATGCAAGTCCCAAGAATGATGGAGAAGCCAACCTCGAAGTCATTGCTCGGTTCCCTGGAGGTTTAGATTTTGGCCGCGGGCTCGTTGACATCAATTTTACTATGTGGCCGCTCTTCAAGTGTCTCAACATTGACAACATCCTAACTATCTGCGAGGTATGTTGACATGCCCCCTACTTGATACCTATTTATGTTTAACACACCGAATACAGATTGCGCTTGCACCCACTGGTCGCATCTTATTCTTCTCCAGGTACCCTGCTATACTTGGGGTATGTTCATTTTTCCCCCATACTCGCCTGAGCCTTCTCTGATAGGAATCAGATCGCTGTGAATACAATCAGATATCTTGTCGAGCTCCGTGGATGGGATGGAATTGCCCTCCCTGCAGTCCACTCTCGCGACGCAAAGATTTATATCGATGATCCTGGACCATGGATTATCGGTCTAGCTACCGAGGCAAGGTACAGCGTGCGTCCGGCACCGGAGGTCTGTGTCTGTGACCTGTATGTATATTTCACATGCCAATTCTAGAGTATGCCCAGAATGCTGACAATTGCTCAGGGATATCAATTATTTGTATGTTATCCATTGATTGTAGGTAAATCTTTGATTGACGAGTCGTATAGAAGTTGCCCTTCCCCGCCAGTAGGGTTTGTATCTCAGAAGCAACAACGTGACAAGTACCGACAGCGGCTTCTGACAGCTTTCGAGGGCCATTATCACCCAGATCATTGCATTCCAAGGTCTGTCAAGGACGCCGTTTCTCAAACACCATCTGCTCACAGAATTATCAGTGAATTTAAGGAAGCATTCCCTGCTGGACGTTTCCGACCTATATGCAAGATACAAGCCAAGCGTGGCGCGTCATCGGCCGCAGTTGCTGACCAGATCAAACCGCCAGAGTGGTGGCATTCCACACGCATCATTCAAGCATTCGATTCCGTCTTACAAGACAGGGTTAGCATTCATTATGCAGTATCACTGACTCCCAGCTTCTTACGCCCTTTTATCATAGTTCAAGAAGCCTTCTCTCCTGAAGCGATTGAGCATGTTTGCTCAACAAAAGCGACCACCGCAGCTTACCCAGGCGGAACAACTGATTCAGATATCCATCCGAAAGCGCGCAACCGCATTTGTCGACGCTCGAGATGACCTTGAAACCAAGATCGGCCGACTATCCAGAAGACTCAACTTCCTGATGACAGAGTCCGACCTCTGGCGAGACAAATTTGTCACCTTCGAGCAATACGCCGAGAAACTCAGTGTGGAAGCTAACCAGCTGAGAACTAAGATCAACAAGGAACAACGCGAGACCAAGCGTCTTTCTGGTCTTGTCACTCTGACCGCTGCTGAAAAAGCCAAACTCCAAAACCGTGAGTATCGTCAAATCATTATCAAACAGTGGAAAGTTAAAAAAACAATTTTCCAGAACTGCGCGACACTGAAAACGCTCATCACGAAGCGATTGAGGAGCTCGCCAAAATGAAGGATACCATGGAGAAAATGGAAATTGAACGGGCCGAGATGGTTGCCGAGGTCGAAGCTCAAATCGAGCGAGCACTCGCCTCGATGGCCGTTGACATCGAAGAATCCGACTATACAGCATCAAGGCCTCAAAGTCGGCTTTCTTCTACATCTAGACCTCAGTCGCGGCGACCGAGCGATGCTGCCACCAAGGGCAAGATTCTCCGATCCTTTGCTACGGATTCCACGCTTGCAGAAAAACTCGAAGAAGGCGAAACAAGCGCCGTGGACGCGGGCAAGGAGGAACTCATTCCAGAAGAGCCCGAATCCGAGCCATCCCCACCGCCAAGAAAGAAACGTTTCTCCGCCTCGGAAGTTGACATTCCCCAGGATGGAATGAACGCAGTCGATGAAGGAATCAGCTTCAAGAGCGACAAGATTGCCCAAAAAGTGATGGAAATCCAGCAGAAGGTTAGTGTCCCAGGTAAAGGGTAGCATGAAACTTACGTCGTACACACTCGTAGTTGGAGTCAGCCTTATTACAAGAACGCCGCACGGGTCGCCGCCGAAAGGGCCTCGACAGTGAGGAAGACGAGTCCGAGGCGACAAGCGTCCGGGGATTACACAAGAAGAAGCATCAGAAGAAACCTTCCCGAATCAGCACAAAGAGCAGGACAAGGAGCGGGACCTCTTCGTCTTCTCACACAGGGGTTAGCGCCACGACTGATGATGGTGCAACATCAACAACCACCCATACTATGACACCACGACTCACAACCGAAAATGACGCTAAAACTCCTACTCGTTCGTCCTTCTCTGATGCGAGTCAGAGGGAATTTTCCATGGATACGATTGAAGTGGAACCCGTTCCTCCTCTTAATACCTCTGCAATTCAGCGTCTTACCCCCGACCAAGCCACTCCGACGACCCCTTCCCTGACCCCTGGTGCTTCAGCAACCACCGATGAATCGGACACCGATTTCCAAAGTGCCTATTCTGCCAGTCCACGCAACAGCTATGGTAACTTCGACCATGATGCCCTGGAAGACGATCAAGATGTGACTATAACTACTAAAGCTCCTGATTATCACTACACCAGTTCTCCTTCCGCTATCAATTTCCCTTCTAGTTGAGAATACCAATGCTACAAATACCCCCTACCTCTTTAATTAACGATTCTGGGTGATGCGGTTTGACCTCGCGGTCTACTTCGTGTCCGTTCTATTTCTATATGTCCCATATTTCCACCTTCGTTCTATACCTCAGCCCTCAGTGAGGAATATTGCCCTATTTAAACACGATCGTTATTTGTCATTCATCTGTATTGGCTTCCTATCTCAATAACATTATCAGTGGTTTACATTATACATCCATCCGTCGCCGCGCATTATAAGCCTTAACAACAGAAGCAACTTGATCGAAGAACCATGATTGTGACGCCTTATCCGGAATGAAGGCAAATTTGTCCTGGGCTTTGTCCGTCTTGTGTGAAAACCGTATTCCTGTGCCACCCTCTATGGTAACCGCCTGCACTTGGCCAAACGGCAATTCCCAATCAAGTCTGAGCTTTCTCGACCAGAAGGATAAGACACGAGATTGGGTCAAGAGGATGACGTTGTCGTCGCCCGGAGAATCTATCGACCATCACCGACTGTTCTCGAAAGGTGGATGCATGCCACTTACTGATATGCGCAACATAAGCTTCACTTCTGTAAGTACCATCACTCAAATCCTTCATCCAGTACTGGCCTAAAGCCTCCCTCGCTGAATATGGCTGAAGTCCGGGATCAGCAACAGTCATATTGCATGAGATGTGTATCTTACACGAAGCACTCCATCCGCCGTTATTAGACGTGGCTGTCATTGATTAGTCTAGATTCAACAACTAACCAAATACACCTACCAAGCGAACTCGATCTCTTTCTGGATTGTCAAACACAGTTGTTGTATTTCGAATACCTGAGATTGATCACTATCACATGCAAGCCGATCATCGAGGGAAAATAAACTTGCCTTCCGAAACGTTTGAGGCGAGATCAAATACACCCACAACTGGTTTCGTGACGGCTCTATTGGTTGGTTAGAAAGAGACAAGACCAAGGGTGGTTAACGTCAACATACCCTACTAGACCCTTTCCGACGCCTTTGAAGAACCCTAGGGCACCTTCGGATTCCGCACCTTCGATCGGCTTCATCTGGACCATGTAAAGACCCGACAATCTGTGAATGGATAAGTGACTCACAAGGACACCTTCCATGGCACTTGTAACGCTACTTGCGAACGCTTCTCCACCAGCGGCGACACCGTATCTTGGGAAACACATGAGGGATAACACGGGACCAGTGGGGTTTGGCTCTTACATGGCATGCCGAGGTCTGTTGCGCCTCTGAGTCATACGTCTCTTTGCTTGGTATTCGGAATCAAAAGTAGCAGCAGATAATCCTATCAGTAGATCAGTTTGAGGGAGAGGGGATATTGGCACTGGACCGACCTTTTCCAACGCTGCTGGTAAATTTTGTGAAACTGTCGCTCAAGCCGAAAACAGTTTTTTTTACGAAGCTTGCAGCACCCTGAAGATAACTGTCGGCACAAACAACATAAAGAAAAATAAACACGTTTCACCTTGGCCAAACCGATCCCTAGTTCTCGATTGCCGTGCATGACTACGCCCTGGAAAGGCTCGTAGAAGATATCGGCAACGCCCGAGCTCACATTTGTGAAGAGGCCAACCGGATTCCCAATAAAATCGGCTGAGCCAAGGATGCGATACAGTTGACGAAGAACTTCTTGACGATAATGGTATAAGATACGGCTCTGTAATTCTGGTAAGGTCAAGCGCATATCCTTGATGGCTAGAGCATTCATTTCCAGGGGTGCGTCGTTGATGTTTCCAACCGTCATTGCTAGAGCATTCACAACGACCGCCAAGGGGTTACGCAGGTTCAACCTGAACAGATCAGGGTTCAATTTGTGAGTTAAAATCATCGAAAAGCTTACTTTTCTTCGCTGTTGATCCTCTCAGAGCGCATGAAAGAAATAGCTAATTGTATCGGTTGAAGCTCAAGCACTTCGAAGTAGACGTCTTGTCCGCTAAGAGCATCCCCAGGTTCTGGGATGGTGTCGGTATTTTGTATGAGGACACTAAGTACATTTTAGTATTCCGAAAACCAATTCACAATCAGGCGTAACGTACTCGTTGGCTGGGTCATCCCAAGAAAGGCCTTGGATCTGGGATAGATCGTATAATGCGAACAATAGGTCCTCATCCGCTTCGATGGTCAATGCCTGAAGCAGTACGGAGAAATATTTCACGAAAAGAACGCCGTGTTCTAGGAAATGAATCAGAATGTGTTTGTATGTGCCCAAGCACTCAATCATTAACCTTGATCCTTGAGCCAGATGACCGACGCTTGAACAGTCGGCAAAGCTCCGACACCACTTGTATCCTTGGGTATAGGAGTAGGCTGGATAATGACGGGGTATATAGCATCGTGAAGCTGGTTATCAACTTGAAGGTGACCACACGACAGGTTGATAGTCTGAGCGATGGCACTGTCTGTATACTCGAACTTGAGTTCATCGACTGTTGCGTAGACAACCTCCACCATTCGCTTGTTGACAAGAGATATCCCGATACCGCTTAGATCAATGACCACGGATAGTGATGCTTCCACCTGTTCTGTAACCGCTTCGAATCCCTCAGCACCAGAGATAGTATCTTGCCTCGATAGAGAACTGCTCCTGTACCGAGGTTTATAGAGACTTCGTTCAGGGTCGTAATTGGTAATACGAAGAATTTGCTTGTAACCATCAGCTCTGACATCGAGTGACACTGCTCTCGAACGTTGGTTGTCCTGTGGTTCATGAGACGACAGGAAATGATGATATAGAAAGAGACTCAACGGTGAACTTGAACGGGACCAGATTACCGATTTCCATGATATCAACCACTCTGCTTGATCCGTTAGCGGTGAGCAGCAGCTTCTTGTCTCTAATCCCTGGGTAATCCCATGCGTAGTCCATGGAAGTACGCGGTCGTAAAGTGTATGTCATACCCTCCCTTGAAATACTGGGTTGGTCTTCTGGTTCCTTTTATGAAATGTGATGAGTACACTGACATTGAGAAATAATTATCTCGTACCTTCTGTGAAATGGATATGACGTGGTCACTGTAATTTTCAATTTCGAAGGGCCAACCTTTGTCAGCAGGAGTGACAATAACGAAGATTGTGGAGCCCTCAATGCGTATGTCAACCTGGACAAGGAGGAAGTTTCGATTGTTCAAACCGGGACGTTTGAGGCGCAAGCTGACAGCTCCTATGTCTTCAATATTGATGGGGGGTGACCTACAATACAGATTTCAGGACCAAGAGTACGAATAACAGGCGGAATAGAAGGAATCACCATTGGGCATCCAGGCCAGGGAACGCGACAGTCAACAACTTCTCTGCACCTTTTCGGAACGCCATAAAGGCCTGGCGCTCTCCAGGCTGCAGAACTTGACGATCACGCATGTTGCCGTGTTCTCTGAAAGTAATGGATTCTTGCAGCATGTTTTTAACCAGGAAGCGCGGAGTGAGTGTGATGATCTTGGTTAACTTGTATTTCCCTGAACCCTCATTCCAAGATAAACCGAGATGGAGTTCGTCGATTTTTTGTTTGACCGACGGCAAGACAAGTTCGCTTTCCGCGGAGGGGGCTTCAAATGAAACAGGCTGATGTTCGAGGGTCAGAGAGGTACCAGTGAAGTCGACGTCCCGTACCTTTGACCACGCAGAATCGGCGAGTTTCAAATAGAATTCGTTTCCCTGCTCTTGAATGTGCGAAAAAACTTGGGCAAGAAATTAAGAACGAAGATAAGGTAATGGTTTTCTATACTTACGAAAGGGTTGAGGTTCGGCGAGGACGTCTGTAACAGGGATTAGACCCGGTGGGCAAGCAACTATCGAACAGTATGACTGTACCAGGGCGACTATCCCCAGCAGCATCTTGGGAGCCTGCCCTGACAGATTTGGGCCTAATGCTAAAAGGCATTTTTGTCTTGTTCACCAAGATGTATGGACTGTAGATCTGGACCTTGAATGCACCGCCCGAGTCTGGGTATCGTCTGCGATCTGTTTAAGGTCATGGTGATGATAGCTAGGGGGTCAAACTAACATATAGTTCAGCCTGAGCTCGAGCTTCCTCCCTTGTTGATCGTGTAGCGTAAGTTGATTCTCGATCTCAAAATCCGAATGACCATCGGTATTGATGATGCTAAATTCACTAGGTTTGAAAACTAATGCGCCGGTCAGACAACGAGGAACAATATGGCCTCAGGAGCCTTACCGGTGTCTTGTATAGTGACGTTCAGGAGAACAAAATGTCCTAGCTCGACGGAGTGGACAGGCATGACACCTCCCTTTCGCAAGTAACTTCGCCAGTTTTGATCAGTGTTTTTATCGTAAATGCGGTACTCAAGGTTGTAGGGCAAAAGGTTTTCAAGCTCGAGAGGAGCCCGAAGCTTGAGGGAGATCCTAGGCAATTTTCTGCGGGAGTCTAAATCCGAAATTGTTGACATCATATAGGTATTACCTACCGCGCGCTAACTTCGTTCGTGTCAGTTTGTACCCAAGCCTGGAACCTGAAAGCTGCTTCTCGGGAATCTGAGTGAGGGCATTTGATGGTAAATCCTTTCCTAGCCAGGAGATCATCATATCGGATAGATGGGCTCCATCTGTAACCGAACCCTTCTGTAACTGTTGTCAGTACTGGGTTTGCTGTAAGGCGTAAAGAAAACGAACGGTCTGGTTGTATGCGAATACGGTTCTTCGTGACTGCATCAATTGGCAATGAATACTCCTGCCCAGGCGCAATTTTTTCTAGCGATGCAACAGGATGGCCAGTCTCGTCCACTAACATCAGCTCCAGGGGGTATAAGGTCAAGTTTTCGACCTTGTAGGTGGAACGAATCGTGATAATCTTCGTGTTTTCGATAACCTTCACCTCACAGAGTAATCGTTCCGGATATTTCCCACTGTGAGGCCGGAGCGTGTACACAAACTCCCCCTCCCGATCAACGGGAACTCCTCGAATCTGCTCCCAAGGTTTACCAGAGAATTGTAAGCCAAGGGTATGTGTCACTGGGGTGTGATGCTACAAATTTGATTTTTCAGCTAGTTCCCATGTCGCATGAGGGAGTCTCATACCTCCCGTGCCGCCCTCCAGTCGTCGAATCGCCAATCGACTGTCTGGTCATTCTGAATCGGGGTGGTCCCAAGCTCGGTCGCGTTCGTACTGCCGTCAACCTCAGACCACACTAGAAGGGGTGCACCTGTCCGATTTCGGATACGATATGGAGCATAGGTTCCTCGTGCTTTTTGGAGCACATTCTTTCCTTCCCTGTTCCACATATTGAGTGTTGTCGTGGCGACTTCGGCAAAGGCAGAAGTCAAATTGATATCGAGCCTTTCACGGGCCGACAGAGCCAAACTCATACCACCATCTGCTTTTTCTCTCGTGGCCTAGATATTGATCGGTGATGAATTATATGACCCTTTACTATGAATATACATACCGTCACAGTGAACGTCCATGGGTCAATCACTGCCAAGGGTCATTCTTAGAGGGTGTAGTTGTGAAGAAAATTTGAACACGCACAAGGTTCCCAATGCGAATTCATCAGGTTCCAGAATGTAATTTGAACTGCCATTGTCACTGTCGCATGCAACTGTGAAATAGAAGTCATGACAGAGACTGAGTGACACAACTGCTGCCCTTTACCTCGGCTGACCAGTCCTTTGCCCCGATTATGAAAGGTTTGACCCTTAAGTGTAGCATGGGCTGCTCGTGCAGGTCACCAATCAGAGTCAATCTGAAGCCATCGAAAGATCCCTTGAGCTAAAATATATCAACAAGGCAGCCCTCGATAGAGGTTTCGAATATTTTACCTGTTGTTTTGTCATGCGGACACGAGCCTTGCCAATCGGCTGCTCCTTGGAACGACTCGATTTGGTTATTATGGTAGTCTTCTGACTCTGTTTTGTGTCCGTTGCTTGTACCGATGCATTACCGGCATCACCGAACGAAGACAAACGTTCAAAGGCCTTGTTGAAGATAGTCGTGATCAGGTTGATATCCCTGTATGAAACCCGAATTATGATGGGTTTGATAGTCAATTCGAGGTTCATCATTTGCTGGGATGCTGTCGAGCGATTGTCCGACGAAAGCGTCAGGTCGAATTCATCGAGGAACTTGACTGTTTCTGTTTTTTCACCCATCTGCACAAGTGACATCCCAAGCTGATCGATCTTCAAAGCCATGATCCCCTATTTTAGGAAGTGAGTATGAAGCGATCAGTGCTAGGTGCATACGCGCCTGTTGTGAAACCAGGATCTGTTGAATGACCAGTCTAATGGCCTGTGTATTTGGATCCTGGTCATTCTCCAACACACTGATGGCAACATCATGAAGGTCGAAGCGGAAGTCCAAAGTTCTCTGTGATTCAGATGCGCTTGCTTGGGATTTGTAACTTGTCTGATTCACGGGCCCTGTCTCCGGCCCTACATGAGTCTGGAAAAATTCCAGAAGTGCGAAAACGGGATCAATGGAGAAGATAATCTGTGGTGCGTCGATGGTAACGACAGCAAGAGCTACTCCTGTTGGTCCACTGGCCATACTATAGAGAACCATAAATTGGTTGCGGTCGTGTTGGGCTGCGGGGATAATCTCGCGGAAGCGCGTAGGTCCAGGTTTAGTGTTGCTCATAGTGAAAGACTTGAGTATTAATTGTGCTTCAGCGGCACCGTCCGATAGAGATTTGTATCGGAGAGTAGTATTGTTCAGGGCAAAACGAGCTATCCCATGTTGCTGAAGATCTGACTCGCAGTGTGCTCCTGCATCATACAGGTGTAGCTTGATAGCATTCACGGTGACGACTAGATCGATTGTCGTCCATATCTTGTGTGCTCCACCAGCTGTTCGCAATTCGGGTTCCAGATTGATAGATGAGTGATCAGTTTCAGTCAGCGAATGGGTCGAAGCGGCCGCCGGATGTTGTGATTCAAGTTCAAATCCAGAGTCAAGTATGAAAACCCTAGATACCGATTGGGAAAAGTCGAGAAGAGTCTTGTATTGGGTCTGCGTCAAGTGCAGTTTCACGTCTGATACCTGAACAACGATCTAGAGAGAGATGTGCTGAGTTGGAATGGAATTTTGGGTATGTGGGTCCCATCACTTTACCTGCGTGTCAGGATAACTCGAGTCAACATCACGATCCAAGCCCACGGTTTGCACGACTTCTGCGTTGATATTGATGTCGTCGATCATCTTAAGAATATCCATTTGTTCCGTTTGAGTGAAGCTCGAGACAAGTTGGATGCCATGTAAGCTAGCGGAAATCGAGTTTGTTTTAGAATCCGATTTGTTCCTGGCATCAATCTCTCCTAGACGCATGACCAGAACGTCCCCGGATTGAGAGGGGAGCGATGGAATCACGATAATAGGTGATTTGACGGTGATCTCAAAATGCATTTGTCCAATGTCAGGGGCGGACTGAACGGCCGCCTGTGTTGCGGCGTCATAGAGGCCTTTCAGTTTTGCCAGTTTGATCAGGTAGGCATAGATACTATGAAGGGAATGTTCGAGGAAGAGGAATTTGAGGGACGCAGCATTTAATGAGAATGATGATGGGCTGGCGCCATGCGTGCTGCTGCTGTCGTATGTTTGGTATGTAAAGTCTGCAAAATTCTGGCCTTCAATCGACAGGATCTGGTTAAACTCCTCGCGAACGTGGTTTACATCAAGGTTGTTAACCAGTGCTAGGTTTCCGAGGCGGCCAACGATCCTCATGGTTTTGGGCCGCAATAATATGGCGACATCGGCCGTTGAGAGAGACAGGGTAGCAAGAGATAGAGATTCATTGATCAGTTCGACTGTGTAGTGTGTCAGTCGGTATTCAAGACGG
Source organism: Macrolepiota dolichaula (assembly GCA_003315915.1). Taxonomy (NCBI): domain Eukaryota; kingdom Fungi; phylum Basidiomycota; class Agaricomycetes; order Agaricales; family Agaricaceae; genus Macrolepiota; species Macrolepiota dolichaula. The sequence continues at coordinate 46,162 of QFDT01009750.1, read as the reverse complement.
ATCATCCATGTAAATGTTACATACCCCGGACGCTTTCCAGTTTCACACACACCCTAATCTTGGATTCATCAACCGAAGATTGGGTTTGGTCTTCGGGAGCGGAAGATATAGAATTGGGGGACACATCCCTATTAGAGGGAACAAAAGTTGTCATGATGAAATCATACAAAGAAATGATAGGTTCTGGTGCAGCGTGGAGGACAATGGTAGACACACGAACGTCGACGTTTTGATCGATACCTTCATACAATACGTTGTAGTCAGGCGAGTTTTTCTGCACACGGGTGTAGACAACATTCAGAAGCTCGCCAGTAGACGCAGTTGTTGATGGTTCGCAGGTTATCACGTTTACTGGCTGCGTATTCGGTCCCATAAGTGCTGTAGTGATCGATCTAAATCAAAATGAGCCTATAGATTACAGTCGAGATTATCCGTGGGACTGACCGCAACTGAACGTTAACCTTCATGTCATACTTGGCTAAGCCAAAAGTGAGGGCGAAGCCCTCTAGTTTGAGATCTCCCAAACGTCGCTCGGAAGCCGAAGTACTCTTATAAAGGGAGGCTTGTAGCAGGCCCACTCGGAAGTCTATTCGAAAAAGCTGCTGGTGATGTTCGTGCTTCTAGATACTCGAAAGGTGAGTCGCAATATCGAAAATAAGAGGAAGATATCTTACAGTTTGAAGGTTTTCCTCTGCCTCGAAGAAAGTGTCTGTTTGGGCACTATCACTCTCGTCATTTTCATCCGGTTCTTCGTCCTGAATATCGAGATCAGGACCAGCTGACCCAAACAGTCCGATAGGTATTTGGAAGGCGGGCAAGTTGCCTGGAGCTGAAGCAGCAGGCTTAGTTGGTTTCTGGTCGTCTTCGTCGAATTTGGGTATGCAGACATCAACTAGACGCATCAAGGCTTTGTATTTGGTGTCGGAAAGATTGACGTGTAGCGAGGGAAGGTTTCCAGCCACTTTGAATCGTGCTAGGTTAACAGCAGTTGGAACGATCGATTTTTGGACATCAAGGCTAATGTTGATGCGTTCGAGTAAATGGAGGGCATCGTGAGATTCCGGTGCGAGAGCATCCAAACAAGCATCCAAGTTATCCCCGATTACGAACTGTGGACGGGTATTATTAGCATCAATGTCATGAACAGGAAAAGGTCATCTACCTGTGCGTCTTCCAGCCGCAAGAGTAATTTGTCGTACATCAAAGACTCAAGCTGGCGGTAGTCTTCCTCGCTATATTGCTGGTTGCGCTTCGACTGAATACTCCGGATGGCTTCTTTGTCTACAAGCTCACTCTCTATGGCAATATGCCCGGCGTCAATCACGAGGTGTCTACAGTGCTTTGTGGTGATACTGCGCAAGAAGTAAGTGTGGGTTGAGCGGTGAGCAATTAACAATCGTACTCCTCGGGTATGATGATGATAGGTGCATTCAGATCCATTTGAATGTCGAACGTCTTGTGATTTTGTAGCGCATATTCCAGGCCCGCCCTGGTTTCTTTCCGCAGTCCCTCCAGCGTCTGACTAGCCACGTTCTATGACACGGTCAACACACAATTTTTCTTGAGTAGATAATAACACATACCAATAGGGCTTCGACGGATTCCAGTTGACTCGGCGGCGGCTTGAAAAACTCATATACAGCTTCGACGTAGCCCCGATGATAGATGATTTCCATATGGCGCATGTGTAACGTCAAGGCATTGTCAGCTCGGCCATCTAATGGTTTACTTTCATATTTGACAAAAAAGAAGGGCTCTTCATTGTTCCTGGAATGTTGTTGTGACTGCATTGAAGTCTTGACCCTGACAATCTGGGGATGCAGAGTATTGGTGGTCGTTCCATCAAACACCTTGAAAGCTTTCAACGAGAGAGAGGCTTCCAAGCTATCGGGCCGTTGCAAGATATTTGCATGGAAAGTGTCGAACACGGTCGACAAAATATCGGTAGAGTCATTGTGAGGATTTGTCTTCAATACGAATGAGCCAGTCCGGAGGTTGGCAGTGATTCGGGTTTTGAGGGAGTCCCTTGGAGCCTCAAGTGTATGTGATAGTGCTTCCTTTTCATCATAATCTAGGGCGTCGTAGAGTTGCTGACGCTGTTCATCTGTCATCTCCCCTGCGAAAACGTCCATTTGTTCGGCAGGCTGAGAAGAGTCACCCCACAGCCAGCTAGACCAAGTCTGTTTTGGCGCCTGCTTCTGTCGCTTCTCCTCTTCCAACTTCTTCTTGAGTGCCTCATCCTTACGCAATCGAGAGCGAGCTAGAGATCGATAAAAGCGGATGTCTTCGTAAGATAGTTTTCGTTCCAGACTTTGATAGTCTTCCAGATCCTGGAGTTATGATGAGTGGGGATATTGACATCATAATATAACCTGCACCTTGCCAGCGAGCGAAGACAGCAATTTCTTCTGGAAGAACCCGATATAACGATTACGATCGTCCCGCCTCTCAGCAAAGTGATTCCATGTCCACTTGTGATTTCTCTCCTTAACCTCCCCAAGAATTGCTTTCCCTGCATAGTGAAGTCTAGCTTTGGCAGTATTGGCACTAAATTCTTCGTCACTCGGCCGATATTTGCGATACTGTTGAGTTTTCAGCAGTTTTTTCAGGCAATCTATGGTTGTGGTCCGACCTGATGCTGGCGGAGATAAACGTGATACATGTCCAACAAGGACAGGACGTCTCGGTATTGATCCCTGTCAAGAGCAACACCGATCTCATCGAAAAGCAACTGTATATCAAAGCGAGGAGTATGAGAGTCAATCTTGTGATTCACAACAACCTGTCACACGGCTGAGCATCAAGGATGAGGTTCGAAAGACTTGAACTATACCCGCCCTTCCCCAGACACAGGTTTGAGGATGAATTGATGACTTGTGCTTTCAGGGCCATGCGTGATCTGAACGATATATTAGAAGCAAGACAGGACGAGCAAGTATGTTCACCATTGTTGTGAATTTTTGTAGAGCTTCAGCAGGCGGTAACCCTGCCATACTGCCTGAATCTGTGTCGAAATAGAGGGCGAGGGATTCCAATTTGGATAGCTACATGAACGTCGGCACAACCAGGAAAAATCAGAGTATACGCGACGGACTTTATGAATGGATCCAGCCATACTCTCGATAAACGCAGGCTCCCATTGATCGTTGACAGACACAGCCGAAAAACTGGCTAAGGTGAGCCCACCCGCAAAGGGATGCTGCGAGAACCGAATTTGAATGTGGAGTTCAAGATATGGAGATCAACTCACTCCCGGCACACTATGTTTGTCCTCGTATCGCACATGGATATTCTTGACGGTGACCTGGACGTTGTTAATTATTTTGTTCAAAAGGGATTGCCAGAGACCCTGTGTCTGTGGTGATTCTTCAATTGTTCATCAATTGACCATCCCATAACGCAAAAAAGTAGGACATACCTTTCAGCCCTTCGGTTTGGCCTTGCATATGCAGAAGCTCGGCGTTCTCTAAGCGCTCGGCTTTCGCTGCCTGTGCTCTCTGTTCTTCCTCTTCCGGGCTAGCATGATTTTCGGCGGTTGGAACGACAAGAAGGTATACATCTTCAACTAGAATCTCGACAGGTTGATTTCCTAGGTTCATCCAGTGAAGAGATAATGTGAAGGTCCCCAAGTGGCCTAAACAATGTCAGCCAACAGCCATTCGAAAGATTCAATTTCGCACCTTCAAGTACATCTACCGGCAACTGAAACTTGTCAAGGGCACCCTTTTTCAATCGGAGCTTGCGCAAAGTGAGTTGGCCTTTGGATAATGAGATATTGATTGCACCATGTATCTAGAATCTCACCTTGGCCAATCCCATAGTTAACCTGATTGAGGTCTAAATTCTCAACATATGGCGCTAGTATCCGATTAAATAACTGGAGTTTATTGCTTTCAAAACTGAGAGTCCAACAAAGCCCGAAGAACAATACGCACGACGTTGAGAAGCTCCTTTCCAGGATCGAGCCACCACATCGCAATGGCAGTAACGGTGATATAGGATGATCTTCGTACTCCTGTTTGAAGAAATTTCGGTTAATCACCTTTGTCCGATGAATGGTGTAGTTGGATGGTCAAACGCAGCGCAGCAGGCGATACGGTTGATGGGGGGTGGTGTAAAGTGGTTCGTAACGTCATTGCACCAATCAGGAAACTCACACGCAAATACTTGACTCATTGCCATTATGTCTTCAGATGCAAGGGTCTCTGTTAAGTATAATATTTTCTGTGAGATTTTAGTGAGAGCCTGAATTTGAAATGAATGGCCCTACAACCAAGCCTGTCCGATAATTGTGATGTGTGCATGACCCTGCTTCATTGCATTTTCAGCGAGAACTCAATTGAAACTGAATTGCTCCACAGAAGCTCGCCTAAAGCAGTCTATAATGCACTTGATTACCTCGGTGCTCGTTTATCTCACAGCCCATCATGTCTGGCTATGCGCCGTGCGGCTCCCTCTTCTCCTGTGACAGACTTCAGCGAATCCTTACCTTGGTCATAATACGTTGGACACCGTGGAGATTGCCAGTCGATTCGATCTCTTAGGCCCGAGAAGTTAGAGGCTTTATCGTCCAGCAAGCCAATGTGTTGGATACGGGGTCGATGCAGGGGCCCGGCGAATATGTATCAGAAAGACTGCGAAGGAGTACATCCAAGACGCTACGTTGAGCGGTTCAGCACTGGTACCTGATGTCCTCCGACTCTGGTCTCTGATAAGCTTCGCTTCAGGGGTCTCGTTCACCCGGTACTCTTCAAAGTTATTTTAGGATATTATTTATTTCGTCCCTTCAGTTGTTCCCAGTCGCAAAGTTTCACAAATCACGGTGGATGATCGTGGTTGCCACCATTTCTTCGGTTATCCTGATCGAGGACCATTTGTAACCGTGGGAGAATAGGGTCGTACGGTTCTAAAACTCAAACACGTGTTTCTTGCAGCGACGCGGCATAACACAACGTGACACAACGTGACACTGTTACACCCCAGGTTGTTGATTCCTCAAATTTCGCCGCCGTGTCATTCTCTTCACCCGCATCCAATGACTCCCCTTGCCGATTTCCTCTTGGCCTTCATCCCCTATAGACTTCCCCACCACCTATCGTCTTATGTCGTTGGCGAAACTCCTTTATCTACGACTCCCGTAGTCGTTGCTACACTGGCCGGCTATTTAAGTGTCATTTTTGGTATCAAGGCTCTTATGACGAATCGACAACCCTTCAAACTTACGACTCTTTTCCAACTGCACAATGTCATCCTGAGTTCCGGTAGTGCTATCCTGCTTGCTTTAATGTTGGAGGAAATTGTACCACGTATCTGGAGACATGGTATTCACCATGCGCTCTGTGCCGAGGAGGCTTGGACTTCAGTGAGTGTATTTGGATTATTGGATACGAGTGTTCTGATTTGTGTGAAGAGGATGGAATTCTATTATATGATCAACTACTACTTCAAGTATCTCGAGCTCCTCGACACGGTCTTTTTGGCACTGAAGAAGAAACCTATGCGTAAGCTTGCCGTTCATATGCACGTCTGGCGTCTGACGTGGCTTCATCACAGAATTTCTCCACGTATTTCACCACTCGGCAACTGCCCTATTATGTTTCACTCAATTGAATGGAAAAACCAGCATTGTCAGTGCAAGTCCTGCTATTCTTAGTGTCGGCGAACTCACGATGTCCCCTTAGTCATGGTCGGTCATCACTCTTAACCTTGCTGTACATGTTATCATGTGTGAGTGCTACTGATCTACTCTTATTCATATCTGACCTGTACGATAGATTACTATTACTATGCAACGGCTGGTGGTGCAAGATTCTGGGTATAACACCTCTTTACTATTTAACATCCCTCTCTAATGCTGCTCCTAGTGGAAGAAATATCTTACGACCATGCAAATTGTCCAATTCATAATTGACCTTGGTATCGTTTACTTTGGCAGTCAGTATCTCACTTATCTTATGACCTTCTTTTGTCGATTGACTATCTACCTTAGCATATGAACATTATGCCTACAGTTATTACAAGTTCCTGCCTCATCTCGGCAACTGTGCTGGCAAGGAGGGATCCGCATTGTTCGGCTGTGGATTGCTCACTAGCTACCTTGGTCTTTTCATCAATTTTTACTTCCAAACCTACAAAAAGCCTGCTGCGAAGAAGGCTAACGGTACCGCTAATGGGCATGCCAATTCACATGCGAATGGAAAGGCTAACGGTAGCGCGTAAGCCTCTTGGTTAGGTAGAACTCAGCGGGGACTTACATTCATACAGACACAAGACCGATTGATGGAAATACCAGGGATGGTGGGGTTTAATTATGCTCATTGCTTTTCGTACCGGAATACTCTCGTTGTCTCTATACCCATAATATTTGCCGGAGAGTAATCACAAGGCTGTCATGAGCGGAGTAATATACTCATATATTTCCTTTATCCCAATAATTTTCGTGACTAAGTTTTTATGCCCAATCACAGCCTGCGAAACAGTCACAAGAAACTCAGGGATGATTCAGATCAGCATTCGGGAAGAAGCCTCACGCTCACTAGTGTCCCAGCTCCAAGTGAACCACCTTATTACCCTTTCACAGATGCACTTAAATGATAGTAGGGAGCAAATACAAGAAAGCGATTCCGAGCGAGAGTATTTCGTTTATGCCGAGATTTACATCTCCAATGCTGCAAGTACATCCCTGCCTAAGGTAGGTGATATACTATAACATTCTCTGATGGACGCCGACCGACCCATCGTGATCCAGTATAAGAAACAAGAGGACTCTCGGTCCAAAGGTACGAGCCGGCAACTCTTCAAGTCCAATGCTGTTCCAACCTCTACAACACCACTCCAGAGTCCAAAACGAGCTGGCTAGGATTTGGAAAGGGACCTGCAGGATCAGGACACTGGCGACCGGCTATCTGCAAACTAACGAAAGAAGCAAGTGTGTCTCGGTGCCTTCTGAATATCTACGTCGACGCAAGTTCAATTACCTCTGGCGGCCGATTCATCTGCGCTTATACAATCACATATAGGAAAGTATCCTGTTCCAGACGGTCTACATCCATCTGTTGCGCCAGACTGATATCCGCCCTGTCGACGACTCCTTGTTTTTTCGCAAGGACTGCGTTGCGATTTATTCTACACAGTAGGTGGTCTAGTTGTCTCTTCAGCAACCATGAGATCCTGATGCCCAACAGGAATCAGAGATGGACCGCTGGTAGTGATGCCGAACATGTATACCTGCAATTTCCGAAACCTGAGCTACGTAATCTTTGGATTTCGCTGCTGAGATCATATGCCGTACCAGAGATTTACGGTCGATGGCTGAACCGTCCTAGCGCTGGCGGAGGAGAGAGAGAAGGGGGTTCCTATCGAATGTGGCGAGAGGTCCAGTTAACAGTAGCTCAAGGTCGCAATCTTGGAATCAGAAAAGTATACGATCCTTCACAAGACCCAGACGACGCTGAAAACGAGGTGGAGCTGAAAGATGTTGACGTTTACTGCGATATCCTCCTCAACAGTGTCGTATGTGCTCATACTACTCTCAAGAAAGGGCTTGGTCTTCCAGAATGGCACGAATTCTTCACTTTTTCTGGTCTACCTCCATTTGAGAGTCTTGAGATCAAGATTTGGAAGGAGAAGAAATTTCCCAAGCCCTCGATTATTGGGAAAGTCACTGTCGATCTTGTGACCTTTCGTCGTGGTGAAATTCTAGAAGGGTGGTATCCTGTACAAAATATCTATCCCCCCTCTCAGCTTCAGCTAGGAGAACTTTGGCTCAAGATTCGAGTGAGCGAGTGAGTTGCTCTCTATAAAATGTTAAATAGGCATCCTTCTCAAAGTTTTACTAGACAAATAATCCTCCCCCACACCTCCTACATGGCACTTCAACAGGAAAGGATCACGATTGTTCGTTGGTCGCAACAAACTGATAAGTGGACTTGTAGGTGCTGAACTCTCGCAACCTTCTATTGTGGATACATGACCTCGAGAACAAGTTGCACGCCAAGAGCTTGTTGCAGCATTTGACGCACCTTGCAATCGTGCAAGAAACTATCGTGCAACAAATACAAGAAGCTGCAGTATGGGAAGTTGAGAAAGCAATCACCTGTACGTATCTTTCAACCACAGTACGTGGCGAATGTATTGAAATGCGCACCGGACTCTAGCACATCAGACGATATTTCGTGGCAATACAGTGTTCACGAAGACAATGGAGAAATGCATCAATTGGTATGGGCATGCCTTTTTGGAAGCTAGTATTGGGGGTGTTTTGCGAAGGCTGCTTTCCGAAAAAGTTGTTATAGAGGATCCCCTCCGCAGCGGAAAGAGTACCAGGGATGCCGGACGGCATATGGATCTCCTGACTTATTGGTGTAAAGAATTTTGGGAACAGATCTATTCGGTCAGGGAAGACTGCCCAAGGTATGTATTCTAATTCCAGGGAAGCCACCTATTTGACCTATCTCAGAGAGCTGTGCACACTACTGGATAGGGTCCGGACCCTTGTGGAAGAATACGGTCGAAAGGCAAATCTACCTGCTCAGATGCAACAGCAGAGACCGTGGCAAAGCGTATCAGTGTTCATGTTTTTACGATTCTTAGTTCCGGGGATCTTGAATCCACACTTATTCGGCCTGTACTCAGGTGAGCGACGGTTGAGCATGCGTTGAACTTATTACCAACCCGAATAAGGTCTTCCGGACCCCGCTATCCACCGCAGTCTCAAGTTGATTGCCAAAGTCATCCAGAATCTGGCAAACTTGAATACGGTACGCCTTAAGAAGTTTTTGTTATCTTCGCAGACTCACTAATGTAAAATCTAGGCTGATCGGAAGGAAGCCTCATCTATGACCGGCATCCGGGACTTCATCAAAGACAACATGCCACGCATGATGGATTATCTTACAATGGTTTCGACACCAAAGTCTTCGATGTATTCAAACCACAGATTCGAGGACCCTGATGATCGCTCTGTGCTGAACAATCTAACGCAGCGCAAGGCAACCCTCCCTGTTCTTGAAAGAGAATCGGTACCGGCCTCCCCGCACTACATTGATCCCCCACGCGAATTGGCCATCATCAGCTCTGTCGTTATCCGATACTCTCGTGACATAAATAATAGGACAAAGTACCGCAATCTCGATGACGTCAACCTAGAGCGCCTCTGTACTACATGCTTTGAAGTCGAAGAAGAAGCCTTATACAGAGTCAACGAGTTGGTGACCAGGCTAGCACAAGAACGTAGGAGAGCTTCCGCGTCCGCTGCCTGGAAAACGAACGCTGCTTCAATGTCTACGTCGCAATCTCTACCCTCCGTATCTACGACAGGACCAAGACGTAAACAATCCCTATCTTCGAGTCGCTACGCTTCTACGACCACCACCGAGGTTACCCCTCCATCAGCGCAAAAATTCCAGTCTGATTGGGCAACCTCAAATAGCCCTCCTAGAGAATACTTTCAAACCAGCACTGAAGTGTCTGTGGGTGATGTTATGGCGAAGTGGGAGTCATCAGAGCATCCCATCCCAGAAGCTCCCGATGATGGAGCGAAGCGCAAGAGGAGTTTTATGCGTGGTATTTTTAGCAATGACTCTAAGAGTGGGGGTAAATCTCGACATTAATTATCGAGGGATCGAGTTATATATTATGGGATTAGGATATTGTTTATACTGTGGTCATGTACATTATGAGCTACCGGCGAGGCTCTTTTGCAGCAGCTTTTGTACTTCACTAGCAACATCTTCTGATGTACTTCTCACTGTCAGCCGACAAAGCTATCGTGTAATCAGCAACAAGTGCGGGAGGATAGGCATAGCGGTTTACCTTGGCGTCTTTGTTCGGTTCGACCCGTAGAAGGCATCCAACCTTCCCATCCCCGGACATATGAAGAATTCCTGCTGCGACCAAATTGTGGGGATTGGGGTCGATGCCGTCAAGGACATTCAGGCGATGTCCAGTCACCATCTGACGGTTTTTGGAGAGATCGATTTGACCATTGGCAGTGATATTGACGGGGAAAATGCTTTGTGCCTCACGAGGAGGGCCCCCAATCAGTTTCCAACGCTCGAAGAATTCGGCCTGTCCTAGCTTGACATGCTCGACGAACTTGGTGAGTAGTATGGGGAGGCGTATGGAGACTGTCTGGTGAGAACCGGCGAGGAATGAAACTGTGAGGGTGGGGGGCTCTGCGAAAAACTTTTTGCACTCGATATGAAGCAATTGCTGCGTTTGACTGAGTGGCGCAATTGTGCTTGGGGGTATTTTGGCGAACGAGAGTGACAGAGCATCCGGTCTACTTGTGTAGACAGTAGTTGTTAATGATGTGAAGGGGGCGGAGACTTTATTGCCAATATAGATAGCCATCTGTCCGATGTGGCCCTGATATCGAGACTTGATGCCGACCTGGATTTGGACGTCCTCATAAAGTATACCTTCTGTGCTGTAGGTTAACTTGTCAAACCAGCGCTCAATGTTTGGACCCACGGTCAGGCGAGGTGCTTGATCTTCCGTGTTTGAAGTGCCCTTAACGGTACTGGAGGCCGCAGAAAGATCAAGCCCAGCCAAAGATCCGAGGATGTCATCGGACTGTGTTGTATTTACATCACCGCCTGATGTTGCCTTGTTCTCCATCATTGTCTTGCGCCTGACCAACTCCTGTTCGAGATTAGCTTCTTTTCCTCCGTGTACCCAAACTCGCTTATCCTCCGTATCGCCATGCTTCTTGTTCAGTCGTCCAAGAAGAGCACTAACACGGGGTGGGAAGGGTGGTATTTCTTCACACACGTGTTGCAGCAGTTCGTCATCATCTGGCCTAGAAGCCAGTGCATAAAATTCGCAGGCACGCTGCTGTAGCTCGGCATCTAGGACGTGGCGGTATCGTTCGAAAATATTGAGCAATTGAGGCTTGATCTCAGGAAAGACGTTGACCCATTTGATATACGTCGATAGGAGCAACGATCGGGTTGCTGCTACACAGAACTGGGATTTCGAGTGTAGGAGTTGAAATTGTTCCATAGGACTATATCCTGGTTCATTGGCAACAAGGTGTCCGTATTCCCCCAAGATGTAACCTACAAGACCGACGATCAGTGTTCTAATTCAGAAGACTGCAGTGATCACAAACCTCCAACTTTGACCAAGCTTTCATGGGTTGATGGGGCTTTCAAGTGTTCATAGACAACTTTCGCGGCATACTCTTGCAAGTCTTCGGTATTTGTGACGATTTGGATGACTCGGTACCAGACTTCGTCTCCTACATGGTCGCCAGCAGCACTGATGAGCTGCAGAATGGTATCAACATACCACTTGTACGAATTGGCGTGCTTTTCCGTTAAAATAGCAATTTTGAGCACCATTTCTTCTCTCAGAGCGTAATCTGCGACCTTGAGGTATCTCAAGAGTTCGCCAACAATAGGTTCCGAATTATCTGGTTCGCACATGCTGTAGAGCAAGTCGAGGGCGCGCCTACGGACAGAGATATCCTTGTCCCTGAGGGACATGATGATAGTATTTTGGTGCCGTTTGATAGAGTCAAGAGAATCGGCCCTTGCTGCTAAGTGGGCCATTGTGTCAAGCCCAAGATATCGGACATTTGTCTCCTTGGATGAGATGAACCGCGCAAGGAGAACAGCAGCAGTGCCAACGAGGGGAGAGTTTGTATCGAGGTGGATAGCGAGACCGATGGCTTCAAAGAGTACAGCATGTTGGGCGTTGTTATGTTGGACATTCCGGCTGGGTTCGGCACTGTTGTTCATAATAGTCTGGAGAACTTGGTGCATTACAGATCGTATCGTGGGATCCTCTGCGTGCGTTTTTTCAATATTTTGGATGTTATTAGAGATTCGCTGAACCTACCTGAGGGTGGATAGTATTGTAATAATCGCAGCAGTTTGACTTGCAGCCATGGGGATGGAACTTTGTAATATGCATATGTAGCGCTATACTCGTGTTCAATAACGAGCTACAGAGACGTTAGGTCGAAAGTGAACAGGGATACGAGTTTGCTCACACGATGAAGCCGATCCACGGCCTTTGTATAGCACACCACATATGGGTCCAAATGATCCTGAGCCAGTGTCATGACTAAACTTGTGACGCACAAAACAACACCCTGAAGTCGATGAAATCAAATCACAAATCTGCGACGATACGACCAATATCCTCACTAAATCTTGATCATCCATGATGGACACAATCCGTAATGCCCATTCCGCTGCCGGAATCACTTCGGGATGCTTGCGATAGAGACGTAGCAGCGTTAATGCTGCCTTCTTCTTGACGAAGCTCTGTGAAGTCCTTCAGCTATATAAGATACAGAACACCAAATAAGCCAATATGCGACTGACGGTGAGATCAACAGTCGGTGCACATCCTCAACAAGTGTTTCGGCCATTTCGCTTCCGCCTACATTCGCAATAGCATGTAGTGCAAGACAGTTGTCGACTTCATTGTTGGAATCCAAGTCTTTTCGTATCGAATTAACAACAAGACGGAGGAAATCCGAGTTTTCGTGCATGAGCAGGGTGACAGCGAGATACCCCTAGAACTTGGGTTAGTGTGCTGTGAGTTTGAGGTATACAATAGAACGCGTACTATCTGCTTCTCACTGTACTTTGGGCTCGCAATGAGATTGACTGCTTCCATGTGGCCGATGTCGACTTTATAGCCAAGGATATATGTGAAGATGATCTTGGCAACATATCTAGCATAGGATTGAGCTTCGGCTGAGACCACCACAGGAGATACCCACTTCTTCTTTTGATAACCGTCCAAATTTCCATCTGGAGGGACCAATAAATGCACAGATGATTATGAATGGGGGATTGCCAACCCTTGAATTTCTTGCGAATGTTCGCCATCTCCTTATTAATTCGTTTCTCTTCCAACTCACGAACCCGTGCACCGCGGATATCCGCGATGAACTGTGTATGTGAGAATTAGAGATCCATAGCAGACTGACATCGTTGGCATACTTGGGTGAGTCCCCTCATAGTGGTCGCCATCTTGGCAAATATTACTGTCCGTTAGGATCGGTTACGAGTTGTGTGTTACGGTGCGCAACTTTTGCGACACAAGATATTGGTATTGAGAGCAATGGACGAATTGCAAGTACAGAACAACACATGGTAAGGAATCACTGCTAATGTGGTCACACCTCGTGACCCAATTATTCCCAGCAACATTCACTTACGTCCAAGCCAAGAATAAAGAAAATATAAAATCCGCATAACATAAGGGTCAAGATTTATAAGTTTAGAAGCGGGAGGAGTATGACAATACGGGTTATAAGCTACGTGTAAAATCATTAAGTGTCCTAAAAGTCATGAACTGTGGCAATGCCACTAATATTTACGCAACCGACTCGGTGTTCCAGGTCGTGAGTGGAAAGCAGAGCCGTAATTAGGGGTGGAGTAGCCACTGCTGGGTAGCCTCATAGAGTGAAGCATAGGTGATCCCATTGGTGAAGTCATGGGGGTTCCGGGTCGAGAATTGTGTCGCGATTGTGTCGCGATTCTCTCGTCACTGTACCTGTTGAGGATACTCACAACGCTGCGAGTCAATTGGTCCAATTCCCTGACCTCTTGTCCAGAAAGCGAATAATCCCTGCTTTTACCATCTTCGTCCTCTGATGCAGACTCTTCTTCGCGTGGCAAGGCGGGCAAGGACTGACGAGTGCGGCGTCGACGACGACTCATAGTGATGCCTTCGAAAACTCTGAGCATGCAAGTCTCCATGACCGTCTTCAACCGTTGTATATCGTCTAATGCTCCTGAATCTGATCCGCGTGGACCAAATATAGGAAGCCAATTATCGCATTCCAGGCCCCGATTGACAACTTGAAGGTTGTATGCACCGAAGAGCATGTAGGTCATGGGGTCGAGCTTGGTAGTGTTGACAAGGTACGTCTGAGAAGATCCCCCTCCAGTGAGGTTACGGCGCATTTCGGTATATGCGTAAAGCTGTTTTTCAACAATGGACAGACCCTCTTCAATGGTATCTCGTTTGCGATGGTTAACACTTGAAGGGTGGATCATAGTATTCTATGGGGGAATTTAATTATCCCGGAGAATTGGGCCAACAATGGGAGAAGCTCACGACACTCACTTTCTCTTTTGAGGTTCTATAGGTTCTACCAGTTCTTATAGCGTATTTAGGTTGGGATGCAATAGCGATGAGGGCGGCGAGCAGGGGTAGTGATTCAGAATTGACGTTAAGTTCAGGCGGCACCTTGGGTGAGGTAGGGGAACCATCAACATTTCCACCTGCTGAGACATCAATAACTCCAGCATGATACAACGATTGTAATAACTGTGTCTTGATCTTGTTTATAAGCAGCAACGTTGGTTTCGCCAGGAAGTTATCACTGCAGAAGCGGTTCGCCGCAGCGTACTGTTGTGTTGATTGGAGGGCCCACCAGGCATTGTAGGCCCGCAGGGCTGCCAGGACATCCGATCGAAATTCGTCAGGACTCCACGAGTTCTTCTTCGCCGCCGCCTCAACCTTCAAGTGCATAGGCGAGACGAAAGGTTCACGATTTGTCATGATTGCGGCCAACGTCAATGCTTGATCTAGGCACCGGAAAAAACTTCCAAACAACACCAACCGACCCATCTGGGCTTCAACTGGTAGCTGTAGTAGGACACGACCAAGAGACGTGAGGTGTTGGTTAGCATCGATTGCCCCCACCATATTCAACGTCTTCATGGCGGCAGTGACTCGTTCAGGATCAGGAGGTTCAATAGCAGCAGCTAGAACTTCTTCCACCGACATTCCTGGGAAGTCAAGTGCTTTAACATGCATGACGACGTTGCTCAAATCCGCGCGTTTCATCTCTACTGTCTGGTAAGGTTGTAGTGCAACAGACCGCGCTTGACCAAGAATGCCAAAGTATTCTCCTGGCCGATGGCGTCCTGCACGTCCCGCCCTCTGATTCAGATTGGAAGAGCCTACCCAAGCCGACACCAGCGACGACATGTGCCGTTCCGGGTCAAACCGGAGCTCTTTAACGCGCCCAGTATCGACGACATAGACAACGTCAGGAATCGTAACGGATGTTTCAGCGATGTTGGTCGCAAGGATGATTCGTCTGATGCCAGGCGGTGGAGGGTCAAAAATGACTTGTTGTTCGGCGAGGGGAATGGTGGAATGGAGTAAGTGGATAGAGTACTTGGATGAGTCGGCGAAGTTGAAAGCGAGGGGGCGCATAGGTTCAAGTAGCTGCCGTTCAACAGCTTTGATCTCATCCCATCCAGGACAGAAAACAAGAACGTGGCCATCATTCGATGACTCCATAACATGAGAAATAGTGGCAGCAATGAGTGGATATGGGAGGTCCAGGTCTTCATTCCTCATTGAGGCTGAGCCAGATCGCGAATCGGGTAAATGGATTCCTAGAGAACTGGCCATAGGTTGACCTAACTCCTTAATCACGTATTTAGCGACCGATTCATCACCGAAAACCCAGCTGTGCCGGCTCTTGATAAGATTAGGGATAAAATCATCCATGTAATATTTCTTCACAGGGAAGGATCGACCTGGTACTTCAACAACCTTCGCCGGTTGACCCTTGTCGTCGTGGAAGTAATTCTGGAACAGCTCCGGGTTAATGGTTGCGCTCATAAGCACGACCTTGAGGGGGTTTTGCTTCGCTTTTCTATCCGCCATCAACCGTTTTAGCACCACAAGTAAAAGGTCCGTATCGACATCCCGCTCGTGAACTTCATCTACCACAATATGTGTGATATCGTCTAGACTTCCATCCCTCCCTTCCAGAGCGCTTTGCATCCTCTTTAAGAAGATACCAATGGTGCAGAATGTAATGGACCCATGGGGCTCCGGATGCTTCGCTTCAAATCGCACTTGGTATCCGACTGAACTGCCCAGTTTCTCACCACGCTCTTTCGCTACTCGATCTGCAACACTGATCGCCGCGAGTCGACGGGGCTGCGTACAGATGATGTTGCAAGAAGCACCCTCTCCACGCTTGATATACTCATCCAAAATCATTTGAGGGATCTGTGTCGTCTTTCCGGAGCCTGTTGCAGCCATACATATGGTCACATCATTGTTATCAATGTGGGATAATACGTCCTGGGCACGAGTGAAGACTGGAAGGGCCTGTCTGGTTTCGCGCATTGGTTGAAGGTCAGGATCGGCATGATACTGCTGGAGTCGTTGAAGGAGACGCTCTGACTTGTCCACGAGCATTGAAGCGCTGGGTTTTAGGTAGGGTCGATAATGGATAGACTTGGAAGCGCCGGATGTCCGAGCCAATTCGGCGGGCTTGTTTCGATAAAGCTGCGTCCTCTTGGAATCATAACAGAGGTCTCGGATATCCTCGGCCAAGCTGTCGCTAATACGACACTCAACCGTGGGTGCCATCGGCAGATCTGTTCCATCTTTTGCGGCGACTACAAACTCTTTCCACAGCTTGGGATCGCAGCTCTCGAGATACTGGGTTACATCAAGGTAGCACACGACCTGAGCCGACTTTTTGTTGCTTCCAGACCCCATACCTATTCGCCTGTCCCCCACAGATAAAACTGCTTCCCAGGTCGTTTGTGAACCTTTTCCCTTTTTCACCTCCGCAAATTCGATATCAGGCCTGCCAAAACCATAACGACGGCAGTAGTAATCCATGAAACTACGAGCGCGCTCATAGTTAACGACAGAACCATCTGAAAGTTGTGTGTCGGACGGATCTTTCGTTTGCGGCAAGAGCTTCTTCGGGTTATCCAACTACGAGATGAAGCAAGTGAGCAAAAGGAGTGTGAGAGGATACAAACAGCACACACAACACCCATTTCCTGTAACTGATAAACACCAGCTAATGCTGCAAGTTTCTCGGCCTGTCGTTTATCTGGGTGGTCACCAACACCAATAACAGGTGGTTCAATTGGGATGGTGACTGTCGCCCTTGTGGGAGTTAGAAGGATGTAAAATGGGGGAAACACGAGAACTCACCTCCAGACATTCATAGGCCCCGAATCAAGCACAATATATCCCTCCGTAAATGTGTATGATGGAGTCTTTCCGGCAGCTATCATTGAGAAATTACCGAGGGAAGACTTGGGCGTAGACTCATGAAGAGGTTTCAGAGGGAATGGTGATTTCTTGTGTTCTCGTGTTATGTACTCCCCATTGTGCAGCGGTCCATCTAAACGTGGAAGACGTCTCTGGGGTTTCTTCTTTTGAGACCTTGAAAAAGAGGGGCCTGAACCTGACGATGCTTGATGCTTGAACAAAAAGCTTCCACCTCTCCCTCGCGAGCCTTGACCGCGTGAAGATGACATACCGCTGTTTTGTTGGTGAGGTGTACTTGGGGGAGGACTAGGGTGGCGCCGAGGTGAGCGTTGAGAAGAGTCAATGCGGGGGGCCTTGGAAGAGGAAGAAGAGACGTCCGGGAGGGCGGCGGCTTGTTGGGAAAACGGACGTTTCGTGCCAGCAGGAGGGACGCTGGAGGGGTTGGAGGAAGCCCGTTGTGCGGGGTCAAAGTGCATGAGGGGGCGTTGCCAGTGTCGGACGAGGAGAGCAAGTCTTCTCATAGGGAACCGAAATGGAACGTCCGTGACAAAGGATGTCTAGACAGAAACAGGCTGACCTGTATGTTCCCTCTCCCGACGTGAAGTAAAAAAAGGTGTCACAGTCGTTCCAGAACTAACTTGGAACACAAATCTCCAACAAAAATTCATTTCGGGCCTTGCCGACAACCACTCAAACGCATCCAATACCAATACTGACAATGTACGTACATTCCTCTAAGTATGTCTACACGATAATATTTATCTGGGCAACCCGGCTCAATGATTATCTAGCCACTTCTTAGCGGCCCGTGCAATTCCCTCGAGATACCGCAGGCGTATTGTAGCTGCCTTGACACCAGTCCAATCCTTTTGACCAATCAGCTTCTCCAGTTCATGAACAGTTTCATTGATTTTCCCTGAAATTTGAAGGTCAGCCCCGAAATTCCACACCTAGGCACTTGCTCACCATCGTTATCTTCTATTAGGTATACGAGTTCACTAGCTGCCTCCGCATCCTCAATCAGTTCTCTGGCTTCCATAATTTCCATCATGAATCCTGTATCATCCACCTGGTCGTGTTCTGAAACGGGCATTTTATTCTGACTTAAAATGTATTCGGCGCGTGTAAGCGGTCTAACCAAGGTCTGATACGCCTCGTTGACCCGAGCTGACAGTCCTTGGGCAATATCCTGTTTGTTCTATAAGGAGGTTACACACGACGTCCTATCCTGAGAAGCACAAACACACACTGGGCCTTTGGACGTCCACGTATCCGGATGACACACCGCCTGAGCTTGTCTGAAACGCTGCTTCAGTGCGGAGAGGTCTACGATGAACGGATTGGGCTCGTAAGAAAAACCGAAGAGCTCGTGGTGTGTTACATCAGGGGGCAGGCTGAATATGTTCCAACAGTTGGTACACGCAGGGACGGGTGAAGGTAATTGTTTTGAGCATGTCGGACATGTTTTAGGAATAGTAGAAGAATTCTGGAAGCGAGGAAGGGAGGTGTGGATGGAACATGGTTGGGTTGTCAGGCGAGTTGAGTTCCCTGGGGCGAACGAACGGAGCCGTTGGATTGTAGTAGCAGGGTTCCGGCGAAGAATGTGGCAGAAGACGGGCGACAGGCGAATAGCAGACATGGAGGAAAACGAGAGAGATGACTATGATGTAATGTAGCACGTGGTCTTCAATATAAGTTGGCGCTTAGCACAGACAGACTCCCTGATGCCTTCCTTGGCTCCCAGCCACTAGACCTTGGGTCTGGCGGTACATTATACACCCTCTTTCAATTTCCATCATGACACTTCCAACTACACAAACTACCCAAACCACTTCAACCCCTCTCCAACAGCTCCTCCCTCCTCCACCTACTCAGGATGACCCAATTGCAGCCGACGCTGTTCGTCAACGTCTCACTCCAACTTCTCGATTTTCCCGCATTTTTTCTTCCTCGCGACGACGCCTACGTCCCTCCTCGAAACAAGGACCAAGAAAGGATCAAGATTCTGACTCTGGAATTCATCCGGAAATAAGTGATATCCAGCAGTCTCCGGCGCTAAATACCGTATCGGCAGCCGAGTTTATCCCGATCACTCTGGACAACAATGGATCCCAAGAACAGGACGACGAAACCCGAGATAAATTCGAATGGGCCATCGTGTACGAAAACCAACGCGGGTAAGTGCTGTCTCTGTTCTCGCTCGAATTGTATTCAATATAGTCCTAATATGTCTATTTATTGAGCTCAGTATGACCCTCTTCTCCATTCCATATTATTCGGCGTTATCACTACTTCCGACGGACCCTTCAGCTTTCACGCTACCGAACGCATCACAAAGGCGCTCAGAACAACCACCAATTACACTCTCTACGTACCCTTTGCCTGATGGCAACTGGCGCTGGGTTTCAAGAGCATGGATGATCGACATGCGTTCCGACCCCGGTATCGTCCAACATGACGGCTTCGAGTACAATTGGACGTTTCGAAGGCATAAATGGCATCCAGAAGTAGGCTTCCTCAGTGCAGGAGGCTGGGTGCGCCGACGGCGCTGGGTTCGCCTCATGATGCGACCTGGAAAAACCAAGTCCCACCATGAACTGAAGGGGTCTCCACCTTCTACTTCCCCATCAAGTAGCACCAATCTTCTCCGCAATTCTATAGCATCTTCCAGTCTGACCAGTGCATCGGACTTGCTCCATACAACAGTTGCAAATGCCTGGCAGGGGAATGAGGGTGATTGGAAGAGGTGCCGATTTCTCATGCTACATTACGTTCAAGATGGGCGCAAAATAGACCTGTGGCGGATATGGCTCGGATATTTTCACCCCGACTTTGAAGCCCAGTTCAAGGATTCTGATCCTTCAAGACATAGAAAGGCAAAGCAGAAACAATGGACCGAGGACGATGGGCCACTCTTTTCTCAACTTTTCGAACCCGATTCTGCATCCCATCGGTCCATGACACCACCTCCCCGCGAATACATTTCTCATGTACTTCACAAACACGTTGAGTCCATCTTCCTTCTAAGTGACCCGTTCGCTCACCAAAATTATTTGCAGGGACGTGATTTGCTTCAGCTTTTCATATATCCGGACTCACGAGTCCAATTTCTGAAGCTTCTTGGTAAAGCCGGTCTATTACCGGACCTCGGAGCCACACTGAACTCCGACTTCAACTTGAGCGAAGTAGAGTTTTGGAGCTACACGAATGGTCTCTCTGAAGAGCTCAAACATCTGGACATCAAAGACACGCCTTCTGTTCTGGACTCGACATCATGCTCTTTATCGGAGGTATCATAACTATCGAGAATCACACCTAATTCGTACCCCTTTACTTTGGATTTGGATTTATCAGTCATTATTGTCACGTTCTTTTTATTCTGTTCCCGTCGATACCCGCATGTGTATACTCAGCCATGTCGTTTTTCTCTGTTTGTCTAGTTCGAGTCTCCAGCTGTTTGGAGAGTATAACTCCCATGTGTGCTCATCTGGAATATCACATGCGATCACAGCCGACTGCACACGTGAACATAATATGATGTCGTGAATTACCCAAGTCCAGGCTCATCCCCTGATACGACGTGATTACTGTTGTTCTTTTTGCTTCAGCTTGCAATGAACTGACTTGTCGAGTACATAACGATACATCAACAACCGATCCTGTCCATCTCATATTATCTATGGCCACCAGGACACCATGGACTGACCACATACCCTCACCCTCGGACGACCCAACACATCCAACACAGATAGCCCTGCGTACATACGCACTTGCGCTTGCACTATCCCTCGGCCCATCCCTTATACCATTTATCACTGGCTGGCTGGCTGGCAGGAAAACTCCTCGCACGGACCTCTCTGCCCTGAAGCGAGTTCTTCGAAGAGAACTTGGTCACGATGGCTTCGCATTTGCCATCACGCTGTCCGTAGGAGGGGGTGCCACTTTGCGACACCTCTGGAATGCTCTGGATACCCCTACTATCTCGTCGACCAAACCCCCGGGTTTGTCTTCGGGTACAATTATGCGGGACAGGGAAATTCGAATAGGAATAGAGAATGTGTCACATATGATGGCCCAACTATGGAGATCCATGTCGAGCCCCGTCATGGAACGAATTAGGAGAATGAACTTGAAACCGGAGCAGCGGACATTGATTGCGAACGCCATCGCATCTTCTGTTGGTATTCTCTTGCTTCAAGCAGGGAGGGAGAGGTCCCTGAAAACCTCTAGAGCAACCTCGTCGAAAAGCAAACACCGCGCGAATGAGGTCTCGCCAACGCTGGACTTAACTCTCCTACTTGTCGTTCGGGCACTAGATTGCCTCTTACAATCACTCATTCAGATTCAGTCTGGAGGGAGGATGAGGGATGAGGATCTGAAGGCGACGCGCAAGCACTACGCGGCAGCGGAGCCAAGGCTGGTGAATATTCTGCTAGAGAAAGAGCAGAAGAAGCGGAAGAATGTTTTACGAGAGAGACTGACAACGAGGCTAGACGCTGTTTTGTTTTGGGTTTGCTGTGCAAGGTAGGCTATCAGACTTCTTGGGCTGCCCACACGAGCTGAGACATGCTACAGAATAATGTGGTGCTTCTTTTACGAACCACAAAAGTATACCGCCAGCACTTCTTCGCAATAGCTCCAGTGTTAACCGCTGCTGTCCTAGGTTGCCACGATCTTATGTCAAATGGATAAATACTCTGGCAAATGTTGACCCTCGCCTTATCAATACCCTTAATTATCTCCGCGAGGGCAAATGGATGTACGGGACTTGCAATCCAGATTATGTCAACTACCTCAAACCGTTTGCAGTGGAGCTTGGTCACCCAGTTGAATGGGCGGATCCTAACTTACTCCCAGTACACGGTGGCAGGTCTGCAGATACCATTTGGAGGACGCTGGGCGTGACAAGCCGTCCCAGTGTTGGCGGATTACCATGCGAACTGGTTCATGGCGAGGTTGGATCATCTTTAGGACTATCTCATAGTTGCTTGGTAAACACAGGTCTACGAGGTATAAAAGCGTTTATGGAAGCCGTAGCAATATATATACCCGTACGTACTCATACATTATCCTCGACACATTAACCTTGATACTGAAGATACATCGTATCCAGGCACATTTCCTTCCCATACTCATGACACGTCCCCAAACCCTACTTCGACCACATCGCTTTCTCAAAGCACTCCTTGGAGCCCTCCGCAGCGCAACATTTCTCTCAACATTCGTTGCCTCGTATTGGTTCGCCGTCTGTTTTACTCGTTCACTGATCCTAGCAAAATATCTCCCTTTCATATCGCACAATTTCTGGGATGGCCCTTATGGCTGCTTGTTCGCAGGATCCTTGCTCTGTGGAAATAGTATTTGGCTCGAGAATGGAAGGAGGAGGGGGGAGATGGCACTGTATGTTATGCCAAAGGCTTTCAGGGCCTGTTTGCCTGATAGTTGGGCCAAAGCCAGAAATGTACCCGCGAAAATTGCTGAAAGGTATGTCCTTCTGCCCTCCCCTATATAATAGCTAGTAATTTCAGAGTCAGGACCGCTATCGTTTTGTCGATCTCGATGTTGCTGACTGCGGCCATCCATCGTCCGGAATCATTACGTGGTCTCTCACGATGGACACTGACTTTCATCATGAATGGTCCCAATACTGGGTTCTGGAAGCGGAAGCGCAGTGACCCGAGTATTCCTCCAACCCCTAGTTTCCCTCCCACATCTACGGTATCTTCTGTTGATGGCACCCCATCACAAGGACCCAGTCGTTCACAGACACCAGGCTTTGTAAAATACCCTCACAAAACATCTTCGATATCATAGTAATCTCTACTTTTGTCACCTCTGGACTTTTTGTACTGTAGTTATGAGACTGATGTACTGCAGCAAGGAACGGAAGCTATACAAAGAGGCGGTTGGCAGGCTAAGTTGGGAGAGTCCAAGGTAATCCAAAGCGAACGTCAAGTGGCCGTCCGCAAACGATAAGCAAATTATATGTCGCAGGTCGTGGATCGAGTTGCCTATATGTTCTGTCCAACCATTGGGGAATATAAGAGAGACGTTCAGCTCCGTGGATCTACTCCTGTGGGAGTTAGGAGCAATGCAGCTTGCCCCTCCATTAATATTTCAAGATTCGACATTGTACATTGTCGACAGTGAGATGGCGTAACCACACTGTAACTACGAGTGGCTATATCATGAATCCACCACCCGATCGTGTCCTGCGACAAGTGATATTTCTCCGACCTCATTATCCTAGTTATATCAACCTTCAGCGGTGATCCATTCAACCCCTCCATAAGCAAAGAGTGCAATCATAGAAGGAACAGCTCCCAACGATAGTATCGTTACTAGACCCGGATTGAGCAAAAGACCAATCGGCGCCGTATGCTAGAGACGTGTGTTTGTCAAATCTTTGCTTGACGTTACCCTCATTTCCAACCGACAAAATGCCGCCCGAAAATCCAAGATCGAAGTGGACTATCTTGAAGCCATCATGCATTGACGCTACCAGGAGATCGTTCTTTCGTGACGCCGAGGGATGCCACTTGACTCTCCAGGCTCCACCCCCTACATCGACTTGGGAAAGTGGCCTCGTAGGCTTTCGGGCATCGAAAAGTCGAACTGTGTTATTGTAGCTGGAGACGGAATGAGTGAATGATCATTGAGAGCACCGCTTAGCTCACCTTCCGACAGCGATGAGGTGTTCGACGTGGGGATGAGATTGAATTGAGGTTATCCCTGCGTCATACCTGTATGTCATCTGTGAGCATAGAGGTCAATTTGGCTTCATTACAAACAACCCCTTGTTTGTGAAAACCGTGCTTCCAAATCCCTGGCGTATATCCCATGTCTTGAGTTGAAGATCGTCACCACCTTTTCGACTGATTACTATCCGGTTGGATTGGATGAATGGTATATCAAATTACCTGAGTAAATGACATTTGTATCCCAGTAATTCCATGCTGCAATCCATGGTTCATATTCATGAGCGTGCCATGTATCCGTTACGCATAAGGAAGACGTTTCTGTTGGGCGAAGGATACAAAGAGATCCGTTTGATAGTGATACAACCAGTTGTCCAGGGGAACTAGGTCCCTGATGAACAAAATGCTGATAGTTAGTGAATTACAAATCGCACCTCTCGGGTGATAGGCGATTAGACCAATCTAAGGAGAGGCAAAGGACGTCAGGCGGGGCACATCTTGTTTGGCTGATCTGTGATAGGCGTCGCTGGATTGCCGTTGAAATGACAAGAAAGTAGTAGCAAACAGTGAAAACCAACCTCAGTACGATTGAATTGGTGGAGGGTGACATTTCCCTCCGAGTCGGCGATCGCAAGCAAGGGCGAAGTATCGCCAGATACATGGCACCTATTTTGTCGCTCTTTGTATATGAAGTAACTATAATAGTAGTATGTCCAGAAATACCATTTCATATCCAAAACGGCCGGAAGATCAAACTCTTGTATTTTTCGACTACAAAAAACAAACCCATCAATACGAAAGAAAAGAAGAGCATGAAGGGTCACGGCATACAATGGTATATCCCCTGAGGCTGTGTCTTCTACCTCGAATACAAGACATTCTCCGCGTCTCTGCTGGGGAGCAGTCCTGTTATTATCGGCAGAGAGCTTATCTTCAACAAGCTTGTAGGTCCCACAGACGAATATGTCACTGGATAAAGGACTGGGGCAGAACTCGAGGGAGTCTGCAGGAAATCCTGTGTCAAAAGCAGCCATAACACCAATCAATTGCTGTTCAACGTTCAACAGAGTCTGCAGCGTGGAAAAACAATGACGTCATGGATGATCGATTAATAGGCAACTGCTGCTCGAATGTTCTCTGCAGGACGCGACAGATCTAGAATCGGGGTGAAGACACCCCAACCGCCCAGACTGATCACCAAATGTCTTTCCCATAAATACCTTCTTCTCAAACCCTTCTCTCAACTTTTTCTTCTTCACATTCCATGACTTCAAATTACGAGTTCACAGACAAGGCCCAAGAATCTCTAGCTGCTGCTGTACAGGCCGCCAGAGACAACTCTAATGCCCAAGGTATATCTTTTGACGCTTCTACAGCTCCATAAGCACTGGCTGACAATGTTTTAGTACAACCCGCACACCTAGCCTTCGTCCTCATCAACGAGCCGGGAGATGGAAATATCCCCTTATTCGCTTCCGTGATCTCCAAAGCTGGCGGGGAACCCGTAAGTACCCTGATCTTTTCTCTAAGTCATATCCATACCGACCCCTACTCTAGAACAGCATCAGGCGCAGTTTGCAAAAGCTCATTGTTCGCCTGCCGACACAGAACCCATCCCCACCTGAGGTAACCTTCGGCCCTGCCATGCTGAAAGTCTTGCGAGGGGCACATAATCTTCAGAAAACGATGCATGACCTCTTTATCGCTCAAGATCACCTCCTGCTCGCATTGCTCGATGATCCTTCGATACAGGCTATCATTAAAGAAAATGATCTGACTGATGCCATGCTTAAGACCGCCATAGAGCAGATACGTGGCAATAGGAGGATTGAAACCAAGACTGCTGAACAGGGGTTTGACGCCCTGCAGAAATACGCCGTGGACCTGACCTCGCTGGCGGAGGAGGGCAAGATCGACCCCGTTATTGGAAGGGATAACGAAATTCGACGAGTCATCCGAATTCTCTGCAGAAGGTACGTCCAAACACATTATCTTTATCTATGAAAATTAACTCTGCTTCAGGACGAAGAACAACCCTGTCCTTATTGGTGAGCCTGGTGTTGGCAAGACTGCTATTGCCGAGGGTCTCGCACAGCGCATCATCAAGCGGGATGTTCCTGCTAGTCTCATTGCCCGACTATTTTCTCTTGATATGGGTGCGTTGAAGGCTGGCGCCAAGTACGAGGGTGAATATGAGGAACGCATCAAGGCGGTCTTGAACGAGGTTGAGAAATCTAGCGAAGGTGATGGCCCTGGTGTCATCCTTTTCGTTGATGAGCTGCATCTCATTATGGCCGGACGTGGCGCAGAGGGAGGTGGAATGGATGCTGGGAACCTATTCAAACCATTGTTGGCTCGTGGAAAACTACGGTGTATAGGTGCCACTACGCTTGCGGAGTACAGGAAATACATTGAAACCGACCCCGCTCTCGAGCGTCGGTTTGCGCAGGTTCTTGTGAACGAACCTTCAGTCAGTGAAACAATCAACATCCTTCGCGGTATCAGGGAAAAATACGAGGTCCACCATGGTGTCCGAATTATGGATTCCGCTCTTATTCAAGCCGCTTCTTTGGCGCATCGTTACCTCACGCAACGGCGCCTTCCCGATTCCGCCATCGACCTTGTCGACGAAGCTTGTGCCAGGTGAGTATGCTTCTGCATTTCTCCACCTTCGGATGTAGTGATCTCAGCTTGTAGTGCACGCGTCACACGGGAAACTGAGCCTGAAGCCATTGACAAACTCCAGCGTCGGAAACTTGAGCTTGAAATGGAAGTTCACGCACTGGAAAGAGAGAAGGATGAAGCCAGCCAGGAACGTCTCAAAGAAGCTAAAAAAGCAATTGCAAATGTCGAGGAACAGTTACGGCCTCTTAAAGCGGCGTACGAACAAGAGAGGAAACGAAACGATGATCTTAACGCGGCAAGGAGGAGGCTAGATGAGCTCACTGCAAAGATGGAGGACGCAGAACGAAAGTAAGCAAGTAAATTTTTTTTTGTATTTCGTATGGGGGTTTGACCCGAATTTCAGGCGTTTTATAGAAGTAGCCTCCGATCTGCGTTTCTATGCCATCCCCGAGGTGAAAAACAATATTGAAGAGCTAGAACAGAAGAAGGCCGAAGAAGACGCCATCAAAGGTGGCGGTGTTGACGTCGTCACCCCGGAGTCGATCGCAGATATTGTCGCTCGATGGACCAACATTCCCGTCACGAGATTGGTCGCCACGGAGAAAGAAAAATTGCTCAGTCTAGAGAAGACACTCTCCACGCAAGTTGTCGGTCAAACCGATGCTGTCAAAGCCGTAGCAAACGCTATCCGTTTATCAAGGAGTGGATTATCAAATCCTAATCGCCCTGTGGCGAGTTTCCTGATGGCTGGTCCCTCTGGTACAGGTAAAACGTTGCTTGCAAAAACGGTACGCCCATACATGAGTGGTCTTGATCATGAACCACTGAATGGTCATCGCCTTACAGCTCGCCACGATCTTGTTCGACTCACCAGACGCCATGATTCGGATCGACGCATCGGAGTACTCCGAAAAGCATTCCATCTCTAGACTCATTGGCTCGCCTCCCGGCTACGTTGGTTATGATCAAGGTGGTCAACTTACAGAATACATCCGTCGAAAGCCTTACTCTATTGTTCTCATCGATGAGATTGAGAAAGCAGCCCGAGAATTCGTGACCCTCTTCCTCCAAGTGCTGGATGATGGTCGATTGACGGATGGGCAAGGTAGAATCGTGGACATGCGCAATACTATTATCATAATGACCTCAAACTTGGGCGCGGTTTACCTCAACGACCTCGAGGAGGGTGCCCCAATTCGACCTGAGACTCAGGCGTCTGTCTTGGGTGCTATCCAATCACATTTCTCTCCTGAATTCATAAACAGAATCGATGAAATTATTATCTTCGTAAGTATTCCCCTCATATTGTGTCATCGTGTTGAATGACTGATTTGTTCTCTAGCGTGCTCTGTCTCGAAAGAACATATTGAAGATAGTGGATATCCGTCTGAGGGAGATCGAGGACCGTCTTGCGGAACGTAAGATTAAACTCGATCTTGATGAGGAAAGCAAGAACTACCTCATGTCCGTGGGATATTCAAACGCATACGGTGCTCGGCCCCTCAATCGTGCCATTCAGGCAGAGCTTCTCAACCCACTTTCGATGATGATACTCTCCGGCCGTGTTCGAGACAACGAGACCGTCCAAGTTCGGTTTGACGGACCTCACAATCGACTGGTTGTGACACCAAATCACGAGGCAACGACTGCGGACGATCCAGGAATGGATGTGGATGAGGATCTTGACAACATTATAATTGAGGAAATGGACTAATTTGATAATGTATAATATATTTATTAGTTGTACAATGTACATGCAAGTGGAAATGTGTGCTAGATATTGGGCGAAGGTGCATTCCAAAAAAGGCAATTGTGCGTGACAAGGCATTCCAAGAGGCCAGAGTTTGCATCTTCCAACGCCAACCATGCTCAGCCGTCGGGCAGTCCCTCTACTTGCCCGCCCTTTCCGTCGTGCAGCCTCAACTTCTCCAATAAAGAAGAACACTGCTACCCCAGCACAGCAAAAGGAGGACGTTCCTGCTGTCCAACAGGCACCTAATCAACCTTCAACATGGTCCACCAACCAGCGACCCCGTCCTGGTCCTGGTTCAAGCCCTCGCTTCGAGCAGACAAATATGGAGCTCCAGCCCAACCCTTTGAGCGCTATGAGGATGATTGCGGATGAACCTGTTCGAATCGTCCACGGCCGAAAGGCTGTTTGCGACGGAGGTGCGTCCTTTTGCGAGTTTCACTCGTTTGTTGTTAACGATGAGGGTACTGCTCCTTCACCTCAACATTATTTACGTATATCGTCCCACCTGATTCAAATGCGCGATCACTCGGATGGAACTTTGAAACTGGCTCACGGGAACCAACGCATGTTCGATAGGAGGAGGACCTCTCGGCCATCCGAAGGTCTATATTAATTTGGTGAGTAGCGCAGGACTCAGGAGGTTCCATTTCCTGGTCTTCTTTTGTATAGTAGAGAAGAAGAGAGATTTCTAACATGATCTTCTACGCATTCAGGATCAGCCAGGACCTCGTGCTTGCGGGTATGTCGGGAAAATGCAGCCAGCATGTCAACTACCTCCCTTATGGTAATATATGCTGCGCTGTGTTTTCATTCTTTACTGAAAGAAAACCGACGCTGACTTAACCTATTTTTATATCACTCTAACCATTTTCCGTCTCTTCCCGTGTTGTTGAACTCACGGGTTGACTCGATTCGATTCTCCTTCGCTTCCTCCATTCCCAAATGGTTTGAACCCGAAATTTCAATTACATCCATTTGAATTCGCCGCCACATGATTACACAACAATAACCACAACAACCATCCCACACCATATCTTCAACTTCTTTTCATCAATAACGCTGTTCTGTGTCTTGCTGTTTTTCATACTTGTGACTGTCCCCCCACCCACCCTTCTCCCGAACACGAACACGACTGGGTTTGTGGCATTCGGTGTCCGTTCCGTTCCGATACATGCGCCCATTGCGTGTGACTTGCCACCTGCCGCCGTCACTCCAACACGACTTTGGCCTTCTGTGACATTTCTCTCGTCTTCGTTTTCGGCTGCCATGGAATACCTCTTTGGTTTGATTGGTGTAGATACTGGTACGCATACACAGCCTCGTCTCGCGCTTGAACTCTTATGCTCATGTGTCTGTCTTCTAGTGGTATCCGTTTTGAGCAGGCGCCACACCATCATTGATGGCTATCGTACTTCTATAAGCGTGGCTCATTGACGATCGCATACTCCATCACTGCTTGAATGTTACCAGTTCTTGTCATTAGATAAAAGGAAACGAGTTTGCATAGAATTTATCGGCTATGATCTGACTGTATGATGAGAGCCACTAGGGTTGGGCCTCGTACACGTGAAGATGTGTGAAATCCTTGCTCAGTGCCCCTTCCTATGAGCGTCACGCTCAAATCTGGTATTAGATGTTGAAACTTAAGATACATGAGCGTGGGCGTTCGGACTTCAGGCCGTCGGGTGTCTCCATAGTCTATTCTGCTTTCCGAATCAATGTTATTTGCAGAAAAAAAAAAGCTCCAGCCTTGTCATGAGGCTAATTGTGAGCTATAAAAATACACAGATAGGTAAATGAGGATTGACATGATCTACTACTATACCTAGCTTTCCGGCTACGAATGGCGCAAATAACGAAGAAGCGAGCAGTACGATATTGTTTAAGGGGATAAAGGGTGGGTGGTTAATGAAAGGGCTGTGAAAAGAACGGCGCTCAGGAGCGAAGAGGGGTGTTAAATTAATCAGAATAGCATGGGTTGTATGGGTGAATAGCTAAGAGAAAAAAAAGGGTTCGATACGAAAAAAAAATGAAGCGGCAAAATAGTGATAGAACGAACAAGGAAGGAGTGACTAAAGTTGGTCGGATTAGATGAATAATGGTAGTGCCATGGGGATACAACCTCCTGGGTGCCAAAGCAAAAAAGGGAAAGCCGGGAGATATAGGTGAGTGTACCATATATAAGATGAATGCGGGGGGATAGTGGTAGAGTGGAAGTGAAATTGTTGCGAGAGTCCAGTGAGGGGGAAGAATTGAATATATGGGACAACAGGTATATAGACACGAAACAGGGGAGGAAAGAACCAAGAGATGCCCGAAAGAAGAACAGAGACACAAGTCGCAATGAGTGTTTGCCGAAGGGGAAGGGGTGAGTAGAGGACAGGGGCATTCATTACACGAGGGGTGAGACGAGAGTAGCGCCGTGTAGCGCTACAACCGATGCTATGTGTTTGACGACGACGATGTCTCCTCGGATGGTGTGGTGAAAGACATTGGTGATAGCGGCGGATATTCACCTCCAGCAACAGCCTCCAACTGGGAGAAGGGGGGGAGTTTATTAGGCGACGATAGATGGTTGCCAGTTGAAGGCGGGAGTGGAGGCTGAATCAAGTCACCAGGATCATCATTAGGTACCAAACCATCCGCACGGTCCCACTTGTAACTCACCACTTTGAAAATAGGGTTAATGTGAGACTTGGCGGACTTGGGCGTATTCCCCGAACTTGGAGGGTGTCCATAGGGACTTGGTGGATGCCCATAGGGGCTCGGGGGTTGTAGTGTAACAGGAAATTCATACGGGCTGTGTGGGCTTTTTTGGTTGATATTGAACTCCTTCGGCTGTTGAACCTGCTGGATCCATGGAGGTGAAGGGGATAATGAGGGTGATAGGGTGGGTGAAAGGGATAGGTTTCCGACCGGGGGAGGTGAGACGCTTCCCAGATGCCCATTCGAGTTCATGCTGGCCTGCGTCCGGAAATCATGCACGAGCTGTCCTTCCAAGGAGAAAGAATTCGATGAGCGAGCAGAAGCAGGGAAATCGTCAAACGTCCGTAGTGAAGACATCGAAGTCATTCTACTTATATTGAAGTGGCTCACTCGATTTCGTAGCCGCGAGGGGCCCGGGTCACTGTCCACAGTGGCGAATGATATCGAAGACATTCGGCTAATGCTGTGTACATCCGAGGAAGACATTGAATGGTCGTCATCGAAATCCCGTCGTCGAGCTTTTGCAATTCGTTCCGTCGGCCGCCAATCACCGCGATCACCCCCAACCGCAAGCGAATCACTGTTATATGTACCAAACCTGCCAGAGGCAGCGTTGATTGTCGTGCTCGCCGACCCTACCGTGCTGGCATTTGCAGCCTGATTTTTGCGGATGGGCCCCGAAGAATTCTGTTTAGTCTTGGTCTTCAGGAAATCTATACGCTGCTCGTTACCCGTCTGCCACTCAAGATCCGCACCCGACGCCTTCTGCATCAGCTGGTTACGCTTCTGAATGACAGCGCGAGCCTGTTCACGATTTGACTTCTCCGCCAGCTCTCGACGTTGCTTCTCTGCTTCACGCTGCAGCCGCTCTGCCTCCTTCTTGTTCTTGCGGGACTCATTCTCCGGGGGCGTGGAAACGCGCACAGAT
Organism: Macrolepiota dolichaula; assembly: GCA_003315915.1. Classification (NCBI taxonomy): domain Eukaryota; kingdom Fungi; phylum Basidiomycota; class Agaricomycetes; order Agaricales; family Agaricaceae; genus Macrolepiota; species Macrolepiota dolichaula. The sequence continues at coordinate 14,439 of QFDT01009750.1, read as the reverse complement.
CTGTCTGTGCTTGATGATTGCGTGCGTTTGCGTCCCGAAGATTTTGCAAGACCCCCTGGAATCTCCTCAACCGGAGGGAGCTGACTTGATCCACCACCAAACCATTTTGATGCCCTGATAAAGCCAAATTTGCTTGACTTTGGTGGGCCCTGAGCATTTGGAAGGGTCGTCCGACCATTGACCGTCTCGAAACGCGCTGGTGGATCTGTGACCATGGGAGCACCCGTACTATGACCATTAGCATATGGTTGTTGTGCCGCTTGTACGGGCAGTTGTGGTGGTGGAGAAGTAATTTCCATAGGGTAATCCTGGTGAGAAGGGATGGGCGCTCCATGGGCGTGTGGATGGGAATGTTGGACGGCACCAGGGGATGGGCGGTACGGGGCACGATGAGTGGATGAAGCACCGGGTATAGATGGATGTTGGGAGTATGGGGGACGGTGGAGAGAAGGGCCGTTCTGGCGTTGGGGATTTGATGCAATGGGTGATGGTGGTGATAGGTCTCGCGGTTTGGGAATGTCATTACGGGGAAGGATTTCAAGCAGATAGGGATGTTCTAGACATTGCCGGCTAGTAAGACGTTTGTCGGGATCGTATTTGAGAAGATCACGTATACAGTGGATAAGGGAAATGGGGACAGTGCGCTCAAATAGGGTGTGAATGTCCCTCGGAGGGCTCTGGCAAACAAAAAAAAATTGTTTGAGTTGAGAGCGGGGGATAAGGGGCATTCACCCATTAAGCTCACAGTACTCACTGGGGAGAAACGAAGTCCATAGCGCTCCGCAAGCTGTATTCCCTTTGGCCATGCCCCACCACCTATCAGGTTCTGATGCCCGTCGCGATAATCGTTGCATGGATCCCCCATGATTTCGCATATCCGGTTAATTTGATCCCTGTGATCAGAGCCAGGAAAAAGCGGCTTGAGGTTAACAAGCTCCGCCATAATAGTCCCGAGAGCCCACATATCGACAGGATTTGAATAGTCCCTACTCATGAGAAGAACCTCCGGCGCACGGTACCAGCGGGTAGAAACGTATTCGGTGTAGGGCGGTTTGCTCTTGGTTTCACGGGCAAGCCCAAAATCGGCGAGTTTGATGATGCCGATGACATCCTTTTCTCTCGGTGGGTTGGGAGGAGCCACGGGAGAAACAGAAACGTAATCGTGTAGGCCAATGGTTGTGACGAGTACGTTCTCTGGCTTCATGTCACGATGAAAATAGCCAGCAGTGTGGATGTGATCGAGGCCGGAAACAATTTGGCGAAAGATGTCACATACAAGGCCACCGGCAAGCGCGCGACCCTTGCGAGCCTTGATGAGATGATAAAGGTTGCCCTCCATGGATTCGAAGACGAAACATAGCTGCCGGGTATCTGGGAGGAGAAAAAAGTCATAGAGGGGAATAATATTAGGGTGAAAAGGAATTGTGCGGAGTGACTAAAAGAGGGTCAGGAAAAGGCAAGGGTAAGGGAGAAAAAAGGCAGACGCACCTGGAGCTCTTTGAGTTTCTGACACTCATCCCAACCACCTGCCCACTGCTTCTTCATAAGCTTGACTGCTACGAGTCGCTTTCCTGCCCACTCTGGACGCGCACCTGCACCACACTGCATCGGCGAGAGTGGTGTATTGGGGGGTAAGGTCCCATGCCAATCACAGAGCCATACTGTACCAAAAGAGCCATCGCCGAGACACTTGATAGTTGTGTACGAGCGTGTCGAGCCTAGGAGAAAATGTGAGGAAGAGGCCGGGAGAGAAAGAAGGGAAGACGAACTTGTGTTGGCATTGCCGACGACGAGACGGTTGTTCTCGATAGTGACGGAGGGGATACCAAGGACGACGATGGGAGACTTTGGAGGATTGTTTGTGTTGTTATTGCGGGATTGGGGATGGTTTTGGTACATGACAGGGCGTGCATTGGAGAGTTAGAGGAGGAAAGGCATGGCAGAGGAGGAATATGATCCACGGCTTCAGCCCAGTTCACTTTCGGTTCACTATTCGCTTCCCACACTCTTCCTCCCGCTCTTCTTCGGTCCATCCCTTGTCTCAGCCAAGCCGGTTCAATTCTACATATCAATTCACGATCCAATCTACTAGACTAATAGTACACTCCGTTCCATACGGATTTTAGTATGGTACTTCATGGAAAAGCTTCGACACGCTTTCGCCATAGTGACTCCGTCGGATCACCTCTCCAAGCACCTTGCCTATGTCTAGCACCTCAACCTTCCTGCACTTGGCCTGGTTTTCATGTTGGGGCAGCGTGTTCGTCACAATCAGCTTCTCCAGGGTACTCTCCTCCACCGCCTTGAGTGCATTTCCGCTCAGGATACCGTGCGTGACAAACGCATACACCTTCGTTGCCCCGGCCTCCGATAGGTGCTGCGATGCAAGACAAAGAGTGCCACAGGTGTCTGCCATGTCGTCCACCAGGATGGCAACCTTGTCCTTCACATGTCCAACAAGCACCATTCGAGACACTTCGTTCGCCTTTTTCCGCTCTTTATGGAATAGTGCAAAATCAACTCCCAAACGATCGGCTATCGATGTCGCCCTGCACACACGTAGTCAGCTCCTTCGCTCGCAAGTCTAGAATCCGCAAACTCCGTCACACCTCTTCGCGCCACCGGCGTCTGGTGACACAATCACCACGTCGTTCAGATCAAAGTGCGTCCGAATATATAGTATAGCAGACGGCTCCGCATACAACTTTCTCGGTTGTGAGCCTACGTAAACAAGGTGTTGTCCGAGTTACCACTTACACTATGTGTAAAATTGAGTGAGGGATGTTTGATTGTATCAGACGCTAGAAGGCTTACTTGTCAACTGGAACATCAAAAAACCCTTGTATTTGGGATGCATGAAGATCCATTGTCTGAGTAAGATGAATTATCAGTCATCAGTCTCAATGAGATCCGACAGGCAGACGGATGGGCACAGCTACTAGCAATGCGGCCATCCCGATGCTTGCAGGTAGAATGAAGGTTGCTTACAATGACATGGTCGCAACCCGCTTTTTGAATCATATTTGCCACCAGTTTAGCTGTGATGGGCGCTCTACTCTTATCCTTCTTATCCTGCCTCGCGTATGGGAAGAGCGGGATGACCGCAGTGATTCTTTTTGCACTCGCAATCTTGCAAGCATGGATCATGATACAGAGCTCCATAAGCGCAGTATTGACCGCCCCACAGCCAGTATTGATGATATAGACATCGTCCTCACGCACGGACTCCTGGATCTGTACTTGGGTCTCACCAATGCCGCTACGAACAACCTCTGCTTTAGACAGGGGTAAACCAATGCTAGAACAGATGGAGAACCATCAGCTTGTGGCAATTGGAGAGACAGGGAGGGCGCTGGGTGCTGAGTCTGAGAAGGAAGATGTACCGTCGTGCAATAATTTCGGCCAATTCAGGGTGACTGGTGCCTGTGGACGACGTTTCAGTGCACGGTTGCACGCCTGCTACCCCGGTCAGGGGGTTGTAAGACCCACCGGTGAAGATTTTGATTCCACTTCCGTTCAGCATCGTATATTAGAGAGAGTTGTAGGCAAGATTCGGGATTCCAGTTGCTGAAGTGGTTTTGAGATATTGGGCAGCACAGGAGATAATGTTATGCAAAATAGATAAAAAAGAGATTACAAAATGGATGTTGGTTGTGGAGAATAAGATGGAAGGCGGAAGGTGAGGAGTTTTGTGATGATTAGACTTTTTCTCTGAGCGTGGAAGCGGGTCAGTGCATGACCTTGTCACAATCAGTCACCTCTCCAATCGGACGAGCCCAGTTATCATAGAACTGAGTTGGGATGTACTCCATGCAGAGGTATCAGTTCCTAAAGCACTTCGGCTATTACACTGCTAGTCTTTGTGCTGCCAGCGCAGGACGTAAATAAGCGCCTCAATCCAGCTCCTATCTCCATTGAAGCTTGAAGGGAAGGCGGATGAAACTCGAGAAGAATGTATCGCATTTGATGTGACGCAGCCGCTCAAAAGCCCAGGCCCTAACATAATTTTTTTCCACACTGCATCTGCTTCCATCACCCAACCAACGGGGCTGGCTTTCTCCGCATCTCCCAAAAAAGAAATGTCAAGAGTGTACATCAGAGGCAGAGGCGCTGTGTATTGCATGTCAGCCACAGACCCAATCCTGGACTATGAGTGGCGAAGGGTTTATGGCATACCGCCAATGCTAAGAATATTATGGAGCAATCTGGTGTGGCTAAACACTGCAGCATATCGGTAATCGAGCGGTCATGTGTTCGCTGACAGGATATATTGCAGCCAACGCATCTGTGATTGACACCTACTAGCAGACCGGTTGACGGGAGCCATCAAACGCAACCGAACCGCTTCCAAGCGCACGACTATCTCTTACGGCCCTCCGAACGTGATTCGATTACCAGCTCAAGTGACCCCAATCATCATTCCGGCTCCAACTCTGACAACTCAATACCAACCAACCATTATCACATTGACAAATTCTATCCCTAACCCTGTTCTCTCGGAATACCTCGAAGCCTCCCAATGACAGCGACGCTCATTACATATTTGTCAACTGTCTTTGACACTTCCAACCCTATTCAGTCCTTGTCAATTTCGTCCGCACCAAGTCCAGCCAACTATACAACCATCACATAACCGTCCCCATTCCAAATCACAACCAACACGTTTTTGGCACCCCCATGTTTCTGCCAATTTCGCAATTCGGAGCCGAACCTCCCCACCAGATAGCCCACGTGAACGTAAATCAATCGTCTTGCGTGTCCACTTAGCGCTCAGCACACTGATATCAACGAGATCACTCTATCCTCTCGCCTATGGGATGGGCAAGACCGAGAATATACTAATGCGGCTGAGAATGTTTTCATAGCCATCGATAATCTTCCAACGGGAAGCTGACGAGGTTATATTAGGTTTAACTTGGTACAACGGCAAGGTGATCACGACTTCGAATAAGCTCACTACCGTCTCAACAGGGTAGTAATGGAAAGAACTAGTAAAATGTCAGTTGAGATAGGGGATATAAGATCGTAACGGTACAAAGCTAGAAGAAACACTGTGATCAAAGCATGCACAATTCAATACTATATGATACTAAAGACCAGCTGGCCGCGGCTGCGACTTGATTAGCACGGGTCTCATTGTTTCGAGGGCTACATATCAGACTAGCATAACCTGGAGACAGAATGACATCAAGAAGTGACCGGAGTTATCAACATCATCAAGGGAGTGAGAAAGGGAATGGCGATTACGAGACACAAATATTCTTCTCATTCATTCGGAGGGCTCAACGATTCAACGTTATGGATGCTGCAACTGGGTTGCTTTGCAACGGCCGATTCCCATTCAAGATGGTCAGCAATTTCTGAGCATCGCCAGCTGTTCTCAGACCTGGGAAGCTATCAACAGCTGGTGTCGCAGAAGCAAATCGATTAGGTCCAGTGGCGTGAGACGGATGGTTGGGTCCCACGTTTCTAGTAATGGCGTGTGGTGGGATGTTGGTAGCCCCGGGAACAGGGATAAGAGGATGGAGTGGTTGGAGCTGGAAATTAGCGGTTGGCTGGAAATGTTGGGGACCTGGTAATGTTGGTTGTGCATTATTCATTAGCGCCAGCAGTTGGTTCTGATTCATACTGAGGCTTCCCGCGTGTGGACCGGGGGCTCGGTGGAACGCTTGGCTAGTTCTCGCGCGAGCCTGAGCTCCCAGGTGAAGGTTAGGATTGGGATTGGAAAACCCTTGGAGGGGACTGCCCAGTTGCTGCTGTGGTGAGCTAGAGTAGTAGATTCCATGGGACGGTAGGTCCATAGATGCAGGTGGAGGAACAGACATTGGCGATCCTGGGTGCATGGCAGGTAGGGAAGAGTAGAGAGTAGTGGAGGGAGCATCTCGAACTTGAGGGAGCATCCTCGCCGACTCATCAGCGACCTTCTCCAGTAGGGCAAGCTGTTGTAGCCGCCTCGCCGAGCTTGTATCCTCCGTGGCCTTGGTCAAGTAAGGGGATATATCAGTCCGAATAGAACGGCGGGCAGATGGACTTGTGGCCGTAGGTACTCGGGCGTCATTGTTGTATGTCTGAGATGGAGAGTGCACAGGGACGATATGATGGCGGGGGCTGAGTGATTGGTGCTGTGGTGTCGCAATCGGTGTACTAGACGAATCTCGCCGGACATCATTCAGAGACGTATTCGAGGGGTTGGATCTGTGGGACCGCGCTTTCGATGCGGTTCGTGTGCGGGGTTCTGGAAGAGGTTCTGGATCAAGAATACGGTTCACTGTGCTAGGAATAGGAGTGGTAGGATCTGGGGGAGGTGATTGAACGTTGCTAGTTGGTTGAAATGTATTGGAGGAAGCCGATAGGGTCAAAGAACTCAGAAGGCGGGCGAAATGAGGGTCGATGTTGTGGGATTTCAGAAGATCGTCAGAAGCTGGTGCAGGGTCCCGGGACCTATATTGTTCTTTTTCTGCCTGATTATCTGAGGTCTGTGAGTCCGATTCTTGGATAAGATCGGTGTCAACGTCTGTTACGATTGCGTCCGAAGTACATGCGTTGGTTTGGGAAGACTGTTTTTGGCGTCTCTTCTGTCGACCTGCCTTTCTTGAGGGCTGGGGCTTGTGTTCATTTATGAAAGCTTTCAAAGGGCTAGTGATCCATTAAATTCATGGATTGGTGATGCGCATGAAGGGCGTACCCAATGAACGGGGATATGAGATAGAATTTCCCGGGCACCTGTTTGTTTCGCTTCCAAGTTGGTAGGTCCGAAAGGCGGAACCACTCTATTCGCTGATGGGGTGTTCAATAAGACGTACATCCTGCCTCACGAATACAATGCTTACACTGATCTCTTTGCGGGTTTTCGTTTGAAAAGGGAAATCCTCCTCGACTCCTGGAACGACAAATAATGATATTCTTTGCTCTTTGATAGACAGTTCGATGACATCTTCTGGTTTCACCTTTCCGGCTAAGTTGTATCCCGTTTCCTCTAAGACCTGCGGGAGGCTCAGCAGTCGAACAGTAAGGGATGTAATTCAGACTGACTTCTCGAATAGCGCACACATGTTTTGGTTCATCCTCATTTATTTTGCCTTTCGGAAAGCCCCAGCCGGACGAGGATTTCCAACCCTTCACAAGGACGCACTATAAGAAATATGTGAGTTCAAGATAAGTGACCACAGAGTCGCTACAATGGCTCACCTTGTCCCAGCTGTCGTTCAGCATGATTGCACCACATACGGGTACTCTGGTCTTGTATTGCATGAAGAGACTGAATGCATTCTCGTGGTCACTACTCCATTGATGAAGAAGCGGGCACGCATGAAAGAGCATGGCAGAAAATTTCTTGAGAGGTAAGGAAGGGAATGTGGGATTTTGTTCACGAATGAAATCCTCGTAAAACCAATGCCTAGAAATGATGTTGTATTAGAAGGAGCGCTGCGCATAATCACGGAGCAACATACGCTTGCTCCACCTGAAAACATATGCGCTCGAGAGAAGCTAGCTCTTCGTCTGGAAGATTAAGAATGAAGCGGCTGAAGTATGTCATTTGAAACCAGGATCTTGATGTTGTTAGGGAAAACACATACCTTGAAAGATCTTCCATGACCTCGTCGTGAGTAGCATCTTTGTATGAAAAGGGAGGTGCTTCAGCAGAGTCAGCTGAAGAAACGATTTCGGGTGATGATGAAGCCATGTTGAGAGAAAAAGAAAGATTTATCCGTGGCTATTGCCACTCCGAGTGAAAAAGTTGCAGTAGAATACTAACGATTGACACAGTAAGTGGGAGCGACGCGGTGTACTCCATCATCCTCCCAACATGATCAAAACTGGTAATCAAGTATCACGTGATTGGAACTCAAAAATGAAATAAGAGATTACGCCTATGCTATGATACAGATTATGCCAAAAATATTACAATGTCGAAACTTAACAGGTACTTAAATGTTCTATGACATCAGATTATTTGAACCCCATGCGTCTAGCATATTCTTTCTCTTCTTCTACCGTCAAACGATCGGCACCTGACCAGTTCGCTGAACTAGTCCGTGCGCGGAAACGGCTGGTTCTTTCCTTGAACATCTCTTCCATTCGGAGTGGTCGGATGGCTCCAAAGACCTCGTCCGGATTGATTGTGCTCTGCGCCTGCAAGGCTGTGCGAAGTTCAGGAGATTGGGCCCATTCCGGAGGGTTGAAGGTCCGCGGTCGATCTTCGTCCTCCGAGTCGGAATATTCACTGTTAACTTCAGGCAGCTCGATGCTTTCACTGGGTACGGATGCCTTTGTTTGCATAGCAGCTTTGGCTCTAGCAGCCATTTGTGTTTGAAGTATTTGAGATGGCTGTGCATGTTCTTCGTCGGCCTGAGCAGGTATCTTCGGCGAGGGTTTGGCTTTGCCCTTAGTGGGAATGGAAGTTGGGACCTTTGAGGGCTTATCGCTTGGTTTGAGTGTGGAGGTTGATGCCACTGGTTGAGAGTGGGAAGCATTGTAAGCCGCTGATGAGCTGAGCGCACCGGCCTGCTTGGAAGAGGTAGGCTTGAAGCCCGTTTTGTTGAGTGGCGTTTGTTTCTTGGGGTCTGTTTTCTTGTCTAACTTGTCTTGTTCTACTTTACGCTTCTTCGGAACCTCTTCATCCTGAGATGCATGTGATGTTCTAAAATACCCACAACGCACTCGAAGTAAGACTCTTACCTTTTTGGAAGATGAACTTGCGGCAACCGACTTGGTAGGCTTCTTCTCCACCTGTTCTTCTCGTTCCCGTTTCCGCCGTTCCATTTCATCCTTAACTTTACGCTCTTGCTCTTGCTGCCTTGCCTTCTCCTCCTCGGCCTTACGCTGCATTGCCTGTTGACGCCGATTCTCCATCTCCCTTAGACGTACGACTTTCTTGTCATCTTCCTGTTGCTGCTACAGTCATATTTATCGCAGTTTTCCAATATCAGAGATGATTCGCTTACCTTTTTAGCAGCAATAGCTGCTTTCTGCATGACTTTTTTCACCTCTGGTTTACTTTTACTCGTGCCCAGTGCGCTACTCAGGAATTTCGTAGCTTGTTCGAAGAAGCCAGCCTGAGACTGTGACGAGGCTACGGACGCAAGGGAGGCCCGGTTGTGACTATTCTCAGGCTAAAAATTTGTGAGCGCAAAGCAAGATGGACAGAAAATGCAGCGACGCACCCCAAGTACAGTAGGTTTGGCACCACTGAGGATTACCTCTTCAAGTTCAGGATCCAGATCACTTGAGTCTGCACCAGCATCATAATTCTCTTGGTCTATATCTGTGTCTTGTTTCAAAACCTCAGGTACGGCTTGCTTTGTCGCATCTTTGTCCCGTTCCATCTCGTGATCCTTAAGGCCTTTGGAAACACCAGTATCAGCTCCCTGGCTCTGTGACGGAAGGGTGCTCCATGTCATGCTGTCTTCCTTGCTTGGCGCCCCAAACGGCCAGTGTACACCCTGAGATAATTTTTCATCGATTGGCCAACTATCATCGTCGTCAAGTCCATTCTCGTGATTTGGTATTGATCGTTGAGAACTGAAAGCAGTCGAGTACTCTGTATCTTGTGTATTGGGAACCCAAGCTTCCGTATTTCCGCGGTCACCAAAAAAGCCACCAGGTTGAACAATCTCCATCGCTGACGTGCTCAAAGGACCAGCTTTGTTATTCGGAGGAGACCTGAGGTTCGGCGATATCCCAAGTGACATAGATGCGGGCTTGGAGAAAGCCAGAAGGGGGAGATTGAGATTTGTATCCTTGAAAGATGGTAGGATTGGTAACGGTCTGGTAGGGAGCTCAGGTGGGATGAAAACAGGGGGAGGTTTGTTGAAAACAGGAGTTGAGGGTGGAGCGTAACTTGATATTTGATGAGCCGGTGGCGAATGGGGTGGCGTCGTCGAAGTGCTTGTGCGACTATTGGGAAGATCTGATTTTGCAGGATTAGCCGGAAGTTGGCTCTCTTCGGGCGCCCGAGATTTATCTTTGATTTTCCCCCCGGCAGGAAAGAGATCACTGATACTGAAGCGACGCTCCACTTCGACCAAAGAATCGGTTGTCGTTTGGTCGGCCTTTGTCTCGCTCGCGATTGCCTCTGGAGGAACGGCAGGGTCAAGACTCTTCTCGTGGTTGCGTTCCGCAATTCGTGCCTCCGCCTGCGCTCGGGCCTCGGCGAGCGCAGCTGCAGCATCTCCGTGCACTTTACTACCAAGTTTCTCGTTGCGAGCCTCAATGCCCTGGACCTTCTTCTTCAGAAGATCCAACATTTCATCTTGGCTTGATCGCCCGACGACCTGTGCAAGTGCTGAATCTGACGGTACGTCCGACAGTGTTGGAGGGACGGCCCCAGTTGGAGTACCCATGCCTTGCTCAAGCTTAAGAGCCTTGAGAGGCCGTTCCTCGTCTCCGAGGTCTGCTAAATCTGCCCTCTCCTCACTTTTGCGTTTCGTTCCAGCCATAGCTGGTGTAGTCACTGGTGGGTGACTTGCAATCGATTTCTTTGGAATTCCTACCATCGCCTTTGCTTCGCGTGCTTTCATCAACCAAGAGGTGCGCTTGCCGGCAACAGCGTTACCAGGAGTGGTTGTGCCATGCAGAGCATTTCCCACAGAGGGATCTCTTACGGCCCGCATCGACTTTCGAAGTGGCATAGGCTCTGGTAAGGTCGGGAGTGCTGAAAGAACACTCTTATGGGTGACAGGTTTCGGTGAAGGTGGCTGCATCTCCGGGTCACGGATAGGTACAATGATATCAACGGTAGGAAGTACTTCTGATTCTGGGGTATCATCAGATTTTTTGTCCGTAGGCGATTCTGGAGGAATGGAGTGGAACGATGTGCTGTTAATTGATGTCGACGCCGAACGGACGTCACTTTCGGGCGGTTGAGGGCTTGGCATAGGTATCTCGCTCTGCGGTGAGGATTGAGGTGGGTTGTCGATCTGCATTGGCACGATCTGATCTTGCGGCTTTGCACTGCGAGGCGGAGATCTAGGTGCTGGTTTAATAGACGACCGGCTACGTTCCATCCCCTCATCGTCCTCGGCAATGACGGAAAGCTCGATAGGTTGGATTGGCTGGACGTGTACCGAAGTAGTAGGATGGTCCCGCATAATGATATCTTCAGATTCAACAGCTGAGAGTGGTGATTCTGTCGAGGACCCTTGAGCGATTGCACGGAGCTCTGATGAGACATTCGTGCGTTTATGGTCTTTCGCATTCAAAAGCGCCTGAGTGAGGCTGTTGACGGGAAGAGCATTCTCTTTCGCATTTTCTTCCTAATGAAACGATATGAGGCCGAACTCGATAGCACGAAAGATGAAAACCGCACCTCAAGCGACATGGTAACGACTTGCGCCAGCTTCGAAGCCAGCTTTGGCTTCATAGATATGGCCTTCTTACGCCCGGGTGTCTTGACCAGTTCAATGAGAGGACTAGGTAATGTGAGCAGGACGTAAAAACACATTCAGCCAACGGACTTACTCCTGTTTTGCCCCCGAAAGAATGTTGTCGAGATAATCGTCGAGGAAGGCAAATCCATGCATTTGAACTTGTTCTTGGAATAACTTACGGCCTGGGTCGCTTGCCATGGTCACACGTACTGAGTTTGCCCATCCTAGGAGGCTTGTCTGGCTCATAGTAAAGACAGTCGTGGGCTGTTGAAGAAACAGTATGTCCTCTCAAAAGGGAAAGCCCATCATCACCCACGCGCGGAACGCGTCGGTCACATGACCGTCTCAATCGTTGCTATCTGGGTATTTATATAGCAGTGTACAGCCAACATCGGACAATTGAGAGCGCCTGACTCATTTTTTTTGGAGCTTGAGCTTGAGGACAAGCCATACACAGCTTACATTCACATTGAACCCGCTCCACACGTGTCTGCAAGTAGCTGATATCATCAGCCTATGGGATACAATGTGGATATGACGTGAAAGCAGTGCACTCTTTGCTGCGAGTGGTGGCAATCATATAGAACCATTTCCTACGACTCTCTGGTGTAATGGTCACCCCCAGCCCGTCACCCCCAGCTCAGGCCGTCCAAGAAAATCTTCTTCCGTCAACTTCGCCTTTGGAAGAACTCAATGAAGAGCAGCTTCGCGAAATTTACGAAAACGAGGAAATAGAACGATTTCTTCACGTATTCTCCACAGTCAGTGACTACCGTCTAACCTACTTGTTCAATTCTTAAAATGTGTATCAGTATGTTAAAGAGGTCAAAGCCCCAGACACTGCAGAATTGAACGGTGCTGTGGCATCTCCTGAAAACACACCAACGAGTGAGGGGATATGGGTTCTCCCTGAAGAAACTTCCGACGCTCAGAAATCCCCGAAGAATAGTAGCACACCCACATACAGTTGCTTTTCGGAAGAGGTTGCATATGTGAAACCGATTTCAAAGTCTACGAAACAAGCATGTACTCATCTCATCCGATAGCGCCTCTTGCTACCAAATCTTCCCTCACCAAGATCGCCTCCCCCCGAATTCACAATAAATCGCTTTCGCCTTGCAGTACAACGGCTCTACTTAGCTATCGTCCCCCATTATCTCCCATTCTTGACTCGTTCATATCGCCTTGCTAAATGGCATGATCGACGGAGGAGCCTATTCTTCTGCGCGGTAAGTAACTGACCATCCATCTTCTGGATTCAATTTCTTATCTATTATGCTCAAGAGTTTCTGGTTCCTCTGGTGGCACGACCTTTTACCAGCAGCACTTATCTTCAATCTTCTCCTTGTATTGTTGAACCGCAGGCTCCTGCCATACCCAACTCTCTCCGAGCTCAGAAGGCATCGCGAGGAAGTGCAGCACGCTGATAAGGTCGGCGAACAGCTATCCCGACGGCTCGCTACTGCCTCCTTCGAAATGCGAGACGCGTGGAGGCTAGCTAAACGCGTAGCCTTCTTCTCTAGGGGCGGAAGTAATGGAAAGAGCAACACTCATTCGACCCCGCGCGACAACCCCTCTGGCGAGGATCCCAGTGAGCAGACCGTCTTAGAAGATACGAATGATTCAGAAGTCCAAGAAATGAAACGATTGGGGCTCTTTCTCATGAACGAGGTCGCAGACCTACACGAGAGAATCACCAAGTACGTTTTCCTTGTGAAAATTCTTCAATATCTTGACGGTCATCATGAGCAGTATATTCATCTGGAGAGAGCCTGCGAGCTCCCATTTCTATTTTTTTGTAGGTACACCTCTTTCTTTTGAAAGCCAATGCTGAGATTTAAGGGTGTGCCCAGTTGCTCACTATCATGTTTTTGACAACACTGCTCCTTCCCACTTGGCTCATCATGAAAGCATTCTCCGGCACCTTGGGCTTCCTGTTCTGGCATGCGACACCCATCATTACAGCACTCTCCTCCGAAGATAGACTACGGTAGGTATCAATCTTGCCCGCTCCGTTGTGTGTCTTATCAGCATTTACCACGAAGCATGCCCCCACCGTTGTCGAATGTTCCTACTGACGCAGAACACTCCATGAAGATCATATCACAGCGGGTGGCTGCTGGATTGGAGATAAACCCTGCCAAGTTTACCAAAAAGTCCAAAGCTCCAGCCACCGATATCACAACAAATCCAGGAGTTAATGAACAGGGGTCGCAGCGTCCTAACGTACGTACTGGAAGCGATTATAACAAATCAGAACGCTGGAAGCAAGTGGGGAATGCTATCGACACCGGGAAATCCCTCTTGCGAGATGGGAAGCGCCTCCTCTCAGACATGCATGTAAGTCTCGGATTTTTTTGCAATTTAGAATTTCATGTTTTAAACACGCCATAGGGCGGGAACTTATTGCCTGAACCCCCTCTCAATACCCGTGGTTGCGTTCCTGACACACACAGTAAGTAGGCATTTTACTCGTGGTACTTCCATTCTGATCAAGAGAAATAGCATTCCCCGCACAACATTCTTCCTCATCCCCAGGACTGATTACTTTAACTCCGACCACCCTATATTTCACTCCTCTGACTTCTTTGAACGCTCAATTCTCAATTCCGACACAACATATCACTGGCGTGAAGAAAACTGGTGTTTTGAAGGGCCTTGATATTCGCTGGATCGAACCTGATACGACAGGTCGCAATGCAGAGAAGCTAGATAAATTCGTGTGGGTTAAGGGTCGTGATGAGTTATTTGCCCGAATTATCAGTGCAAATAGCAGTACAAAATGGACGAGGACCGTGTAGTACACGAACACGAATGGACTATTTTTTGTAAATGGGCTTTAAGGACTGCTTTACGGTAAATGGAGTCGGTCTCCAGATAGACAGCTGTCAAATTAGTGAACACGCATCAGTCGACTGGGATTTTCACCCCCTCGCCTCTCCTGCCTTCTCTTCTTACTTTCCTAGAGCAACTTGAAGCGGCTCAATCCAGCCCCTCCTCCATTCTCTTGGGGAGACATTTACGCACGACGGTCCCGATGTTCTTCGCACCCGAACTGCTTTCCCGGAGA